>BMAO01034878.1:0-98265 GCA_019973975.1 Trichonephila clavata
CAAATTGCATTTCATTATTATTCAAATTGTATATTTATTATTATTCGAACTGTATTTTTTTTATTAATGTGCTGGGTGTATATGATACTTAATCAGTATTCAATTATTATTATTATTTGCAATTTGTATTTCATATGTATTTTCTTTCTAATAGTTAGTTTTACTGTCATGTCTTTTACCAACGCCATCTACTGTATTTATCTTTTGCGCGATGGCAACAAGTTGTTTGTGTAATATGATCTGTGGGAAATGTTCAGTTCCTGTACTCTCCCTCGCTAAGAGAGGTTCACGCCGCACAAAGCTGCTGACATTTGTATATATCATTTAAACGCAAAATTAAAGTTGTTAAGTTTTTACAAACAAGAGTCACATATTTATTAGTCCTGTGTGGCGGACAACAGGTGTGGGAAAATAGCAGCCCACAAAGAGTTTTCTTGTGGCATGCAAAGGCCTCCACAAAATCAAATACCAAAGAGAAAATGTTTCCTATACTATATATTTGCTCTCTGTTATGATGAGAATTTGAACAATCTCGTACTTTATTAAAAAAAATAGAAAAGTGTTATAGCAAGGATGTAGCTACCACGGTATCAATCATATCAATGATACGGGGCCCTCAAGTTAAAAGGGCCCCAACATGTGTAAGTAAGCAAAGCAATTCTAAAATGTTAAGGAGCCACCAAAAGAGCCCTCAAGGAATTTTGATACAGGGCCCATCAGTACGCTGGCACAGCTAGTTCTGAGAGGGCCCTGTACCAAAATTCCTTGAGGCCCTTTTTATATATAGAAGCCCTGTTAGTGGGACTGTAGTTACACATACTGGGGCCCCTGCGGATTGTGGGCCCAGATCATTCACATGGAGGTAGTTGCGCCTTTGCTCTCGTATCCTCCGCTACCACAATGTTGCCTATGAGCCAAAATAATTCTCACCCTTGTACTTGGAAATACATAATATTTTATTTGTTGCTCTATTTTAAGCTCGAATATAAATACAATTAATATTTAGAATTTTTAGTATAAGATTATACATATTTAATAAAATAATTCTTCATTGAAAATTGACCAAAAATTTACGTACAATATACGCCCTCCTATAAAAAAGCAGACGATAGTTTCACCATCGAAATTCCTTACCTCCCCTATCTAAACAAATAAAAAAAAACACCTTCCAAACCTAAATCGATTCGTAATCTTTATATTTGTATCTGCTCCCTGGAGAATTCTCGCGAACCATTCTCCCAAAACCCACTGGTTTGCAGCAGTAACTGCGAAGAGGCGATTGCTCCAAAAACGCAATCGGCCCTGTTCCCTTTGCCATTCAGCTCCGTTCCCGCTCGCCCCTCCTCTCTGGGGAGCACATCGCCTGCTCATCTTTAAATCATATTTTTACGTGCTTTTCCGTTGGACTCGCTGCCCTACACTTACGAAAAAGAACCAACCTGTCGAAGAAGGACATTGGGAGAAGTGAATGGGAACTGTGGGATGGTAAACTGTTTCCTGGAGGTTTTGTGGGCTCATTTTGCTTGTCCAGGTGGTAATGGTTGTTTCGTTAAGGGTATTATTGAGAAGAACGATATATTTATTGATGTGAATCGTCTGAAATATGTTGTTAATTATTAGAATTATATCGATGCATTTTTAAAAATTGAGCAAGATATGTAGAAGGAAAGAAAAAATATAACTAGAAAACCCGTTGTATGTTAGGCAAGAAAACTTTAATCTCTGGGGCTAATATTAAATAAATAACAAATAAATTATAACTATCTATGTTACTTTTTATACACGCTGATTGATTAATTGTTTTTGACGTCGCACTCTTAAGTAGCATTCAAACAAATTTTTATCATTTTTTTATAAATATTTAATTTTAAATGGCTTGGTTTTTTTTAAAGAAGTGTTTTTGTAAGTGTTATAAATATGGAAACGTGTTGGGATTTTCATTACAAATAAGGATACATATAGAATTGTAATGAAAACACTTCAGAATTTTTATAATATTCATTAAATATTATTTTAACAGAATCTCAATAAAATAATTCTAAAAACTACTTTTCTAAATTATCAATGCCTATTTTAATATCACAGAACATTGTTCGATAACAAATAGTATAATTTATCATCAAATTTATTTCACCCAAGCATTTAATTTTTTAAATAAAGGTTTCTTATAATTCCTAAAGAAATTAAATAAGTTTTTTTGCTGTCTTATAATTAAACTAAATTTCCGTTAAATTACTTTGTTGTACGAATTTTTGCTTTTGGGATTATTGTTTATGTGTCTATATAAATATTTCACAATGATAATAATAATTATAATAATAATTTATATACGGTGGTTGCGTTTTTCTGTTTATGTAGTTAGATGGTGTGCAATACAACATTTTTCGAGAAATGTTGCCTGGAAATATTTATACAAAGTATTCTAAGATATAGATTCAAAAGTTTGCTGATATATGACTTAAGTGAAAATGTATAATTTGAGCAGTTAGTGTTTTGTCACATGAGGACTGTAATATCAAATAATTAATTTGTATAACAACAATTTCTCTCTAGATTATATATACAATTATTTATTTTCCTGTATTTAAAGAAAAATTTTCTACCACAAAAAATAATACACCTTCATTTCAGTTAACTGATCAATATTCTTACTCTGATTTTACTATTCATTCAGATATTTCCTTATTATTAGCCAATTTTTTTTAGGATTTTTGACATGATTAACTAATTATACTAGGATTTCTTCATCAATCGCATTGAAAAGGAAATCGCACTGATATTTTGGAGCTAAATAAGAAAAATAATGCATGTAAACTGATAATTTTTGATGCGTGACGCGGAAAATTTAGCGAATTGTAGAGGAAAGGCGAAAAATTTTTGAAACTCATTAATTTTAAATGAAGACCGAAGCAAAATTGTTTTAGATGGTCAAACCACAGATAAAATGAAAATTGTAAAAATTATTTACTTACAAGTCACATACTGTTCACATAGCGTAATTTGTGTGGTTGACTTCATTTTTCATTGTGAAATTATCGCACTATCTTAAATATTCTTATTGATTTTAATGTATTTTTTATGCTGATTTCAAATCTACTACTAGTTTCTTAATGACTAAAATATTTTTTGTAGTAAATCTGCCTGAACACAATAATGTGAAATATGAGCAGAATAAAACAATATAGAATAACATAATATGCAAAGAAAAATAACACGAAAATTGACAAATACGGTATATTTAATAAGCATTTTGAAAATTACATTGTTGTCACATGTTAGAAAATCATATTTTATGGGCCAGCCGTTTGCTTTAATTACGGCTCTACATCTTTTTGGCATGGAATGCACCAATTTCAAAAGAAGATCTTTCGTGACAATATGGTTGAAGGAAAATATTAAAGCTTCAATTAATTCACGTTTGTTTGAAGGTTTTTCTTTGAAATTTCATAACCAATTTTAAACCATAAGTTCTCTATCGGATTAAGGTCGGGAGACTGTCCTGGCCAGTTCATTCTATTCACAGTATGGTCTTTCAACCATTTCTGGACTACCTTTGTACGATAACAAGGGCGTTATTGTCCTGAAAAATCCATAACTGATTCCCAAAAAGATCTCTCGCAGTCGGTAGCATTTTATTTTGTAGTATTTCAATGTAATCCATGGCTTTCACTGTTCCGCTAACGATGTAAAGTCTTCCAACACCATGAGAAGACATGCAACCCCATACCATCACTTTTGTCGGGTACTTTACTGTGGGCTTCAGACACTGAGGCTGAATTCCTCATGAGTGCGTCGTCTTACATAGGCACTACTTTAGTTGCCAGAAATACAAAACTGACTCTCGTCACTAAATATTACCTTTTATCAGTCTTTAATAGTCAATAATGAATGTTCCCTTGCCCACGTCAATCGCCTCTTGCGTTGAAATTCAGTCAGCAATGGTTTTTGGGCGTGCTTTACAGCATCGTAACCTAATTTCCAGCAGTCTTTCTCTAAACTGTTCTTGGGCACACACTCACATTTGATGCCAAAGTCCATTGTTTCAAAATTTGCGAGGAATTAAGCTTTCTGTTTGAAAGTGAAATTCTGTGCAATAACCTGTCTTCACGTAAAGATGTTTTTCTTGGTCGTCCTGATCGCGCCCTGTCCGCAATAAAATTTGTTTCAAAAAATCTTTTTCCAAGTTCTCACAACAGTAGAAAGGCCACATGGTACTTTAGCAGCAATTTGGCGCATAGAATAACCTTCTTCCTTCAAATGTATTATTTTGTACCTTTTATTCTCAGGCAGATATGAAAATTTAGCCATAATTCCAATATTTTCCACAAACGCACTTCAAATTGCTTTCAATACACTATTTTCCACAAGCACACAACTGCATTCAATACAATAAACCACGTTTCACCTTTTTCTTGTTGTTGTTGCTTGAAATAACGGAGCATTTCATTGGTGGAAAACACACTCACTCATTCTTACAGTGACCTTGTGCTTTCTTAGTATTTACTTTTTTGATGAATTCATTTTCATTCTCTTGCATACCACATACACACATACGTAAGACATAATGTGTATGCATACTACCAGCATTGATTAAGAAATGCTACAAATTAATTATCATACTTTGAGATACAACACAAATATTTGCTAATTTTAAATGAAGTTTCACAACTCCAACAGTTTTTTTTTTCTCTAACAGTTTTCTATCAGCACAAAAGAAGTTACCGAAGTTTGCAGATACAGAAGAAATACCACTTCAAATAGCACAAATTAAATTTTAAAAAACCAGTAGTATTATGATAGGTGCAACACATTTATAAATACAAGAATGAATAATAGTAACTAAATGACAAATAATTGTACTGTTTAATTTTTGATATATATTTAAATGCTAACGTAGTTATTCGAATACAATGAATTATTAATTAAATTTATTTAAAAAAATCATACAAAAACGCAGAACATAATAAAATACAGCATTTACAAAGGCGAACAGCGAATATAACAGTTAATGTTTAAAATGATTTCTATGAACACATAAAAACATAAAACATTTGAAGAAACTGCTAAGCTTCTTTTGTTTAGAAATTCTAAAGTCTAGCCAGATTTTAAAAGAAAAATCCTCATTCTATTCATAATTCCTGTAGCTACAGAAGAAAAACGTTTATAGAAAGTGAATAAAAATGTTCTTGCTTGAATAGTGAATGTTTATACGAAATTCCTTTCGATGTTTAGAAACTCATAAATATTTCCATTGCTTTTTCGAGAAATAGTTTATGAATTAGAGTTCTATTCGCATGGTAGAAAATATTGTATTCAAAAGCAGACGATTTGTATTTATTGTCGAAGCAGAAATAAAAATTTAAAGTTTTGCAAAAGATGCACAAAAATAAACTTTAAGTTAAAAAGTTCTTTAAAAAACTGATAAAATGCATATTTTTTAATAAAATGAATAAAAAAATTACTACTTACTTTTTGTTATGCTAAAAATGTGATCATTTTTGCTTTGTATGTTTATTTATATATTTCTGCTCAGTACAGAGAAAAATGTTCACGCGCATCTTTATTGCCGGCTTCGATTTTTTCTTTCATGAATTATGAATCTTTGAGATATTAATGACGCCGTTATATTCAAATGAAATTTATAATGCAATTTTTAACATTAAAATTATTACAGAATGAATAAATTGTGCTTTATAGCATCAATTTAGTTTTATAAAAGTTGGGATAAAATTGAACTAATACCAATGATTATTTTTGCTTTTGAAATATTTTTAATGCCTGGAAAACTTTTAATATTTTTTTGTTTTATAAGTCTTAGAAAATTAACATTGAATAAGATTAAAATATCTGATGTATGAATACTTTTGACATCTGAAGCTATGTCACCAAAAACAAAATATATGTTCAAATGATTGAACCCGATTTAACAAATCTCAGTTTTTTGAGGATATTTTATTTAGTAAAAATTGTTAAAAACAATTTATGTTAAAATTTATTTAAGTGCTTTGTTTGAATTTTGATTTGACAAATTGTAAAGTCATTGAAGAAAATAAGTTTTTGTAAATGTCGATTCCACTATACTTAGATAATGAACTTAAGTTTCCATATAATACATTTCTCTAGACTAAAAACCAAAATGCTTTGAAAAATTATAAAATATCATTTTGCTTCTGATATTCATGTTCATTATACACGCAAAAATATTGATTAAAGAATTTTGGATAAAAAAACAATAAGATTTAAAATTTTTCGTTACATGTTTCAACAAAAAAGCAAGTAAATAAGAATTAATCACGAATAATTTTTTTTAAAAACAATAACGTTTATAACATTTCTCAAATGGAAATAGAAGCATATGATTTTAAAGATCTTTTCCTATTTTTTTTTTTTTTACTTTGTAATTGAAATATTGTAGAATATGATAGTCAGAGCTGAAAAAAATACACACATAGAAACTTATATATTTTCATTATTCGGAAATGACCTGTAATCTGAGGATACATTTTTTCAAGCTTTTTATTATAGGATGATATTTATGGATGCATGGGACTAAATGAGACTGATTTCGTCTTAAAGAAATGTGTGTAGATATTTGTAAAGCATCACAGATACCGAAAGGTAATATAAACTGAACTCAGTGGCACAACAGCCCATGTGAGTGCCAAGGCTTACTGTGCTTATCTCAGTATTCGTGACCTTGAAAGCTGAAGTACATAAGCAGGTGATCCATCTGACGCGAAACCCCCTCCCCCCATTGCTTAGTTCCCAAGCAAACTTGATACTCATTTATCGACCCACTGAACGGACCCATTATTGACCTTGCTTAGCCAGGGATTTGAACCCCTGTACCTGTGGCGTAGAAGCGCGAAACACTACCACTAAAGGTTATATATATTTTAAATATTTTTGTATCATATTTTCACAATTTAGGTGTTTAAATCAAATTAAACGTTTAGTGGAATAAATTACATTTTAATTGTAATATCTAAATGAATATAAATACATACAAACCATACATAGTTATCAAGATTTAGATTTTAGTTAACAAGTAATTAGAACAATTCATCCAAGTTTTATCACAGAAATATTTTTAATGGTAACTGTATTAAAAAATCTTCTTAAATCACTTCAGTATAAATTATCCAACTGAAACATTTATACTATTAAGATTGTATTAAATTGTGTCTTACGTACCGTTTTTCCCAAAGTATAGTCCACCCTTGGGCTAGAATCATACAGAACCCCATGCTTGGAATATAGAGTACTCTCTCTGCCACCACGAAGCCCACGGGGAAGAACAAATTGCTCGCAGGAAGAAAGGGCAATACCAGCAATGACAAGCTCTAAAAGGAAAATATTACTCTGTTAATTAGAATACGTCCGACTCCTATGTAATTGCATTTACTTCCGATTAGTAAGAAAAGGTGTAAGTTTTAAAATATTCGATTATCTATTTTGCATTAGTAATTTTTTATGACAAAAAGGAATTTCTAATATTCTTATATCAAAAAGTAAATATAAATTAAATTTTATTTCATCACATCTTTGTTATATAAAACATACAGCTGCTAACAGAAAATTGGATATAAAACATGTATTAATCCTTAAAATTTGTAAGATTAAAATTATTTTTGACGTTATTCGAACGGATATTCATGTTTATTATAGCAATGAGAAGTTTTATATGCGGAAAGTATGTTTGCATGTTATGCACAATTCAAAAATTATTGTCAGATAATTGGACAAATTTAATAACATAATATCTAACAAATAATAATATTAATCCTTGTGTTTTTTGTGTTTAAAAGATGTGTAGAGAAGTTTTTAATCTATTTACCCTTTTTTAAGAAATATAAATTAATAAATATGTTTAAAGTGGTCAATATTTTTATTTTGTTCTTCATTGAAAAGATTTTTGTTAGATGACATGTATTCTTTTAAAATGATCATGGGATTTTGTGGATGGACTTTATTAATCTGACTTAGGAAAGTGCGATATGGTTGGATATTATTATTTTATTACAATTAATGATTTAGATTAATTAACTCTTGAAACTTTCATGTATTAACTAATTTAAAATTTTAGTAGTAACAATTGTTTTTGTGATGATTTATATTAAATTTATGACCCTTTTCATCTATAAGTTAGAATTATATTTTCCAAGGAACAAGGCTATTCTTTTTGAGGCTTTTCGTAAACCATGGTACATACAAAGAGTCTACAGAAATTTATAAAGTGACGTCTTATTATTACAGAAAACATACAGAAAAAAACTTCTATGCTTCTGAGCTACTATCAAAACTTCTAATACAACTGACAATCAAAATAATATTTCAAATATTACATTGAAAAACATAAGTACAAGGGACGAATTTGAAGTTTAAATGTGTATTGATCCTTTTAAATACTTGTTAAATCATCCGAACTATGGCTACAAGTAGCATGCTAAATATTTTAATCAAAACTAAAATTCTAACTGTATAATATGAAATAATTCCATACTATTATATTAATTAAATTCTCTTTAGACTACATTATGTAAATATGGTCTTTCATGTCGAGATTAAATATAATCAATCTTCATAATCGGGAATAATAACAATCAATAGTCGAGAAAAGCAACGTAATCAATATTTTCTGGTAGTATCAGTAGCATGATTATGTACTTCAAAAACATTACTACACTCTTGAATTTTGATGGGGGGAAATTAACCTTTTTATGACCAGTTTCGCGATATGCATGAAATGACTTGAAGCATATGAGTTTGCGTTTGATACACCTCGATCAAGTCAACATTCAGTAAACAACGAATCTTTTTTGTTAATTAATAGCTTACTTCAAAACCACCCGGAGGTTACGGGAGATAGATCTTGTGAATATGGATCTCAATTAAGTAATCGATAAAGGGCATAAAATGGTGCCTTACTCTCCAAACTGCTACATACTCCCCCAACGTCAGAACTTTGAGCCTCCAAAATTTAACAGCATCAGAACTTCTACATGGCAAGTCTTCAGTGCCATCAGGATTTAAACCCATCGCCAAGAAGGTCATGGGCTTCATTGCACTACAGGGCATCTTAAATATCAAAGATTAACATTTGTGATTTCTGACAAAATTCCTTTTTTTAAGTAATTTCAACTTTACTCAACTCTTTCTGAATACAGAATTTAAAAAGATACTATTCTGCACAAAAAAACACCGTTATTAGCTTTTTAATAGGATATACGTAATTTTTTTAATAGTTTTTTCAATTAATTATTTTATTTTTGGGCAATTAAAATAACCCCATTTTCAAAAGATTTTAGAGTGAAATTCCACTACATAATTTAGTTTTTTCTCTCCATAATTCTAAAATTCCAAGGAACTCACAGCGGACTTTTGATTTAAATTTAATCGTGTCTCCCATAAGGATTCAGAATTCTTACAGTTTCTAGTGCAAAATGTAAGTTAGAAAAATTGTTTAATATTTCTTTTGCCAAATGGCGAATGATCATTGCTCCGAAGAAATGACTCCATTTAAAGTTTCTCTCAAAGAAAAGTACTTCTCAAATTCAGTGAGCAGCTTAATAAGGAACCATTCAACTTAATTGATGCAATTTCGCAACTTAATTCAATCTATAAAGTTACATTTATGTCTTTTTATGTATTCTTATTATACTTTTTAAATTAATAAGTACAAAGCGATTTAGACACCGTTAATTACTTTGGACCTTCAAACTTAGAGTATATGTTGCCTTAAATAGTTTTAGGCGTGAATATTGATTTTTAATTTATTAAAAATGTTGCGAAGTACGTCAAAATATATTTTATGGAAAACGAAGTAAAACATCTTTAATAACATTTTTAATGTTTGAAGAAAACATTATTTTAAAATTTTACGCTGTATTTTAAAATTTTCATGCAATTTTTCAGCATACTCTAGTTTTATTTAACTCGAAAATTAAGAAAAAATTTACTTGTGGTAACTCGTTAAATTAATAAGTAATTGAATAAAATATATAAATTGTCTTATTAAATATGACAAAAAATTTAAGGAATAATAATTAATGTTGTCTTTGTTAAAATTAATAAGCAATATTAAGACTATTTTTTAAATTTCATTTCACTTCTATGTTTTGTTCACTGACTAATTAATAATCATTACTATTATTTAAATGTGATTGAAAACAACTATAAAATTCGTAACAAAGTCAACAACTTTAAACACTTATTTTGAATGTCTTTTATACAATTTAGGCTCTTTTAAGTACGATACATAATTACATAATTCACCCATATTGATCATATCGTGTTAAACAATTTCTGATTTTAAATAACAAGGACTAAAAATTACTTTTGGATTGCAATCATTTGAGAATTCCCTTTATTATAAATATTTATGTGTTAATTACCTAAGTAATCTAACATCAATTGATAGCAAATTCTTTAGGGATAAGAAAGTTGTTTAAACGACAAATGAGTCTTTGAAAAGGATTCTTCAGCCATTATATTGATAAGGAAAGACCAATTTAATACTTATACTAACAATATTATTTATTCTTAATGTGTGATATGTCTTTATTAATTTATTTTTGTTAAAAGCCGATACTTTGTAAGTTTAATTGAAAATTTTGCTTCATATTATCATGTTTAATTTATATTATTAATTGATCTGTTCCAAGAGATTTATTGAGCTTGAAGACTGTACAAACGGCTCCGATGAAACTGGATGATGTATATAACATCCTCCCAGTAAATTTTAATATGATTATTCCAGATGTGTCGATGAAAGATTATTTACTGATAAAACAGTATGCTAATACACACACACATACACAAGTTTTGCTACTAATATTGACATCTCTCAGATGTTAAATTTTTATATAAGCTTTTTTTGAAGCATTATTTGATTGTGTTTTATATTTTGTTTATGTTTATGATATTTATATTTGTTTCTTATATTTTGTTATGTTTTGTTTATGCTTTGTGTGTATAAAAGTATTGTTGCACTATGAAATTTATCTCATTAGTTTCATTCAAATGATTTCCCCGAGTTGATTTTACTTTGTGTGAGTTTTTTTTATTTCTGTTTGGCTTACACATAATTCTTCTTGGGTAATCTATAGGAATCTAGTTTTAAGTTGCATATTAGAATAAAGGGAAATAAAAATAATTAATTTTATATTCCCTAAAACCATTGACATTCGTTGAAATTTAATCATACCAATAATAGGACTATCATAACGTATTCAGAATATTAACACTATTAAATAAGCAGCGTTTTTTTAATGCTATAACTTCACGAGAATTATCAGAGAGACATGAAATTCAGAAATGAGAGACAACATTTTTGTACTTAAATGATTACGAAATCATAGTTGTGCAAAAGTGAATATAATTCATATATTATGGAATCAAGAAAAAAAAGGCTTTATTGAACTCGCAGTATTGTTACACATGATCGTCGTTCAAGAGGAAGAACAACAAGCAGATGTTTGTTAGTATGGTATATGTTCTGTCCTTACTGTAATGGTTGCTTCGCACCATCTCTCCATACTCAGCACCAGATTGACCAACAGTTCTTGAAGTAAGAGTGTCCATGGGATTTAAATGATTAGTGAACTCTGGACAATTCATTCGAGTGATATCTTCACTTTCCAGTAGCTGCTGAACATCAGCAGTCCGGTGAGGCCGTGCATTGTCATTCATAAAAAAAGTAAGTCTGGTTCAATAGCACCTCAGAACAGACGCACATGGGGAAGGATTACCTATTTACAATAGCGACCTCCGGTTACAGAACCTCTGTCGAAAACGTTCAGTCCGCTCATTCAGCAGACAACTCCAGGACCACCGTAATGATATTTTTCCGTAGAGTTACTGGGATGAAACCGTGTCCCGACTTCTTTCCAAATCAACTGGCCTTGAAAATCGCATGTGGCACTGAAAAGATTCTCATCCGTAAAGAGGACACGACTCCATTGATGAGATGTCCAGTTTTTGTGCTCCTTATACCACTCTAAACGGTGCCACCGATGGCCAACTTCTAAAGGGATGCAACATTCAGGACGGTGGGTGAATAGGCTATCTTTGTACCAGAGTACACAGCGACACTTGTCACCCTGTTGCTGAGCAATAACTCTAGATGACTGGTATAGAGCTATTTTCCCCTGCGGGATTATATATCGGTCATCCATTGCAGTTGCTTTCCTAGGATAGCCACCTTTCTAACAGGGGATGATTAACCTATGATTTGGAAGGTTTTCCAAGCGCACGAAATGAGACTTTTGTTGATTCCAACTTTTCCAGCGACAATGATCAAACTGCACCACTCTTCCAGCTTTTTGATCATTCATCCACGAGTCAAGTCGTCCAGGTGATTTCTTCTAGCCATATTTCACGAAAAAACTCATTTGCAGCGAAGGTCTTTAACTGCACCTCCGTTATTCCCTTTATTGTAGTCTTGAGCTGCGAGCGCTGACAGCACACGTTTTGCGTACACTCATGTCACCTATGACATTTTGCTCCTGACATTTGCATACGCATCACCTTTCTATTGCATTGCACGTTTATTGTTCGGATCGCAATATCCCCTTTTCTGCAATTCCATGGCTATCTGCTTAAAATTTACATTGTTGCTTAAGCTTTGCACACCAGTGTACATACATGCTCCACACCTACTCCATCATATTCTTCTTTACTACATTTTAATAAATAGGCTAATTCAGAATTTTAATGGGGCTAGGGTAGCCGAAGGTACTTGACCGCGGTTTCATGCGGCACGCAGTCGTCAGTTCGAGTTATGTGCCACTAAAGACACGGAGTATGGATGGTCTGGTGCACATTAAATCTATAGAGGTTAATAGTTCTTACGCTGGCGTGGAAGTTTGGTGGGGGGATGCTAATTCATGCGTTATCCTTCTCACCTGACTGGAGTTCAAAACGCGACGTAAATGAACTAACAATCAATATGAAACGATGCAAAAATATCAACTTAGATATAAGCATTAAGATATTCACAAAATAATTGAGAAAATTCTGAGGAAAACTCATAAACATATCAGAAGAAGGGGTGGAATATCAGATTAATATAAAAGAGAACTCTTCAAATCTTTTGAGAAAATATGAATATTCATTACTAAATGTATTATAAAGAACATATTCCCGGAATGTTTTCGATAGAATTTCTTAATTATCAAATGAAGCGCAAAGAAGTTAATTAATTAGAGCGAAAAAGTGTGTTTATATAAAAACAAATAAGCGAATAAATTCCATTCATCTTCATAAAAAAAGAAAAGGTAAGAAACAAATAAAGCGTTCAGTTTTCATTTAAGAAGGGGAGAGGGATGATTTATTCAGGGAATTAATAATACAAATTTGTTGGAGTTTCTTTTTTTTTTTGTGATCTTCAGATTTATTTAATAAAGGATATAAGAAAAGAAGCTAGCATTGTGTGTAAATAAAAATAATATTTTTAATATCATAATGGGTAAAAAACTGGTGAAAGTTTATAAAAAGTTCTTAAACATGCCCCTTTTTCTCTGAACAAAAAATTTATAGATGAATTTTCAGTTTTTCAACATGTATATGTTATGGTACAATACTATTTGTTTTTAAAATGAACTCAGAAAATGAGGGTTTTTTAAAATGATACAAAAAGTAGAACATTTTATCTTAATATTTAAATATATTAAATTAATAAAAAACCACTAGTTATACTTGTTAAATGGCCTTAAATGTTTTGATAATGCAACCATTTTTCAAAAATATGTGAAAACAACTCTATTTTACGTAAAACATTTCTGATAATTATCTTCATATCTCTTTCAACTATCTTCAGCTTTCTCCGTTTAACCGTGGCAACCATGCATACATGTTGCATCCGTGTGGTATACATCTGGCATCCATACTTACTAAAAAGATTGTAACCTTTGCACTAGTACGACTGAAAACAAAATTTAAATCTAGTACTTTTATAAATCTAATAAATAGGCCTATAAAACTGAATTACAAAACGTTTTTGTCAAATTTGATAAAAACCTTGATTTTAAGGGGTAGATACCATAAATTAAATATTTTGAACTAATAAAGCAAATGTTTGTATTTGATAATGAAATATGAATATAAAAATATATTCATTCTTCAGATCGAACTAACATAATGAACAAACAATGACACAAATTTATATCTATCACAAATTCGCTTATATGAAAGCGTATCCACTAAACCTATTGTCCACATCTCAAATTGACGATCCCAGAAAGAAAGCCTTATACATTTTTAACCAAACAAAAACCAATCACATCATCTATCAAGAATCCACGAGAAACAATGATAAACCCTGTCGGTGGAACCTAAAAGATTCAAAAGCTGTCAACAAGAGAGATATGATATAAATGTTGCCGGCATCTATGAATTAGTCAGCAGTGAGTGCCACGGACAGGGAACCCAATCCAAAATCGATGAAGGCTTTCCATCCTCAATTCCAGCGACGTTCTGTGGGGAAGTTGTGTGTAGGTTATCGTAAATTAAAGGAGACAAGCCTTACTTCCAGGGAGATTGCTTTACCTACAGTATCGGAATCAGGTAGGTGTAACGACATTGACAGACGGCCTCTGAGAGGTTCGGATTGTGGAGGATAGTTGTAGTGTCGTGGAAATTCCATTGGAGATTCAGATGTTAAGTTCATGAGAATTTGGATAATGCACATGGATGCGATTTCCGTCTAGTCCGATTTGGGCGGACATAATTGGCTCCAATGGTCAATTATATGGAAATGCAGTGTAAAAGCAGCAGACGTGGGTTTAATTTATTACAAATGTATCGAAAACTTAAGAAAAAAAGTATTAAATTATGTTCGTCTTTTAAGGTCATATTAGAATAATTATTTTTATCAAAATTCGGAGCATCAATAGTTATTTGCAATGCTAAATTTTCTGAGATTTAACACTATCGATAGAGGGTTTCCAAGGGATTGTAATCGATTTCTTGTGTGTTTTCTGTTGGAAATATAGCTTTAAGTTCGATAATAATTTGAATAATTCTTATTCATAAGTGAATTTGGACTGATTTGTCAAATATAAAAGGGTTGTAAACCCTATTGATAGGGTGATCAGAGTGATGTTTAAAATATTTATAACATGTTTTGATGCAATTAGAAATACCCCTAACTTTTTGGAAAAAATTCATTAGCATTAGATCATATACAACAAATTGTTTTGAAAGATTAATATAATTTCTTTAGTTAAAATCAATGTTTGATATTTAATTAATAACCAGTGAATAAAGTGGCAAATTGGAATAAACATTTATAATTCTATATTTGAATATTTTACGCTAGATGCATGAATCCTGGCATACCACATTATGCTATAAAATAGTATTAAGATTAAAATAAACTTATTCCATTTACGTTCATACATCTTTAAGGTTTCATTTTATCCAGACTTAAAGAGTTTTAAACTTATTAATGTCTTGTCACTCACCATAGAACTACTTCAAAATCGATAGAAGCTTACTTAAAGAAAGATGATAAAAAATCATAACTATTAACACACGCGTCTACAATTTTTCAACTTAAGTTTCCTTAGTATTTAAAATAAATTTATTGTTTGTACACTTTTTAGAATTAGATTTCATGTATTAAAAATTCAACCTAATAATCATAAAGAAAACTTAATGAAACACTATAGTCATCGATATGACTTTCTCTGAAGAGTAATGTACTACAATTAGGCATGATAATTTAGAATGTTTTTTTAAGCACTGAATGAAATAAAATGATTTTAAGCATTATCTTAGGAACACTCTAACTAATCCACACAATATATATACATGTAAATTCAAATAAGTGTAAATCATTATTATAAGAACGTTTATATCGTCATGTAAATGTGCAATATCGAATTAAATAGATACCTAATTCCAAATTAATGCAGCTTATTTATGAAATAAAAGTGGCTACACCTCCTTGTGATCTGACTCAGACTATATAGTGCAGTAAAATGTAGTAGAACATTGCCCTAACAAAGTAAAGAGCATAATTTAAAAGTCAGAAAAATAATAAGAAATACTTAAACCATAGCCCTTTTAAAAAATTTTCCGTATTGCTACCTCTGGGATTTAAACACGGGAACTTTCATTCACAATTTGATTGTTCAACCTCATCCATATAAGGTTTACGCACATGTCAAAAATATAATTAATCAAATTTTTCTATTTATGTTTATCAGATATTGTGATATCAAATAATATTATTAATGCATTAGAAAAAGTTATTAATATACTTTGAGCACATATATCAAACCAAAATATTGAGATAAATATATTAAAGTCATATGTGATACTTTGAGTAATGTATTTTCTGTATAGAATGAAAGAGCAAGTTGAAATATGTTTCCTTATTTAGAAAACATATAGAATGTATAGGCACATTCTGGGAAGTTTAATTTTGTGTAGAGATAAATATGTTTTTCCTATTTATCATACAATACCTCTTTGAAATATGTTTCATTCGGTGCATACCGCTATTAATCTCAGAAAATGAAAAATATTTTTCGGGGCCTCTAGTGGAGTAACATTATGTCATAATCCTAATAACGTTTGCGAGATAGTCTGCAGTTGATTACTTGATATGAAATATTACAAACAAATGCAGTAGTAGCATCTGCAGTTGATGAGGGAAAGAAATATTTAATATTTCTATATTTTGTAGACATTTTTCTAAAGAGAAATATATCACAGAAAGAAAGCACAAAGATATGTTATGAAGCTTATTTGAAGGTAATTTTTCGGAAATCGATTATGTTTTTATTCTGAGGTGTGTAGCTGTGAAATTTGGATACTTGCAAGTTCTTTGTATATTCCTGGGTACATCATTAATTATCATTTAGTTATGATAGTAACTAAATTATATTAAAAACATATAAAATAATAATTTTTTCTAAAAAAAGAAGAAACAGCCCATAATGATAGAAAATAAAAAATAAAAATTTATAAATGTTACATTTTAATTAGGATTGTAATGAGTGTTGTTACATCAACAATTTAATTTTATAGAAAACTTTTGTTATCAAAATACATTTAAAGACCTTTAAAGCTAGATTGTTAAGTTAAAAGAAATTTTTCGATATTTTTTTTAATTAATAATGATAAGAAATAAATTTAAACACAACTCATTTATTTTAAAAAAAACATGTTCGCTTCTTCTCTGAGTTTCGGCATCAACTAAATCGTACTTTTGTTGATCTACTTATTTCTTTAATTATAAATATTTAAATGAAGCAAATTATTTATTTCAATAGTATAGATTATGAAACTCTGTAGAAATATTTTTATTGTATTTAGACGTAATCATTTTAAAATATAAGGACTCATAAGAGAAAAAAGCTACCAAAAATTTATTCGAAGACTGTAATTTTTGAACACAAGCTGCACTGAAATAACTATTTTTTATTTGATGTACTATATATATTCTTCTAAATGATCAAGTCTAAAGTCACAATTAGAAACAGAATTTTTTCGCTTGATGTGGGTTTTTATCTACCTAACGATAAACAATCTTTTATATGAAACGCACTTTTTTTCGTAAAGATTAACTCTTAAATAATGTTAACCCTTCAAAAGTCAATGTCATATAATTAAATTGCGTTCTTTCACCTAATGATGTGTGTGTATATTACCTAAGGATGATAAGAACTCATAAATTACCAAATACTCCAAAATTTTATGGAAGATGGCTTAGGCTCAGCAGTTACCCTTTTAACTACTAAGGGTGACTAATTAAATATAAATAATGTTGCCTGTGATTTTGAATGTGAGTAAAAAAAATTGGCAAAGTAATAATCTATGTGATCCACTGAAGTTTTTGCTGTGCTTAAATCAAAGTTCATGGGTGATTTTCAAAAGTCATTTGGCTTACCGCTATTTCTTTAATAATGCTTTCTTTGAAAGTTCTATGAAAACTAGTATTAGTTTAAATGGGAAAGCATTGTGTGTGTTTGTAAGTGATTTAATTTTAATGCCGATAACATGCTAATTTCTAATTCCTTTCCCGATATTTGTGTAGTGTCTTTATTAGACTGACTAAAAAAATTAAATATGTTTCAAACGCATCTCCATTTTTAATGCCTTAAAACACTCCTTTATTTCTAAAAATTCACTCATGTGAGTTCATCATAAGTTTTTATCCGAAAAAATTCGAATACAGGGGGGGGGGATATGTATTTTTAGAAAGTGGAGCACCAGCTGCATGGTTATTCAAGCAATTGACAAGTTTTCAAAATTATCAGTTTGCTTCATTCACAGCTCACAAGCAGATAGGACAAAAAGAGGCTGTTCTACAAGCTACATGCATATATCACAGGGATAAAATAAAAATAGGGGAAAAAATTAAGAAAAAGCTCACCATAACGAGGTTCATCCTCGCATCTTCTTCTAACCTGAAGATGGTACGTGCCGCGAAGAGAATAAAAGCGTAAAATGCAACGGTGGCTAAATTTCTGGCATCCCAAAAACCGGTGATAAGAGGTATGCTGGACATGGTCCAATCACAGCAGAGATTGCAAGGAAAGAGCAGCAGCCAGGCGTTAACTGACAACAGATAGTTGTAAGTCAGCTGTCGCACGGGGGTTGCAGAGGCTGCAGCGGGATTGTCAAACCTGCAATAAAAAAAAGGAAATAATAATGCAACCTATTAAATTTGATATAAAATTTGATAAATTCCAAGTAAAAGGAATTAATACAGTTTTAGCATGCATTAATTTTAAATTCTTGCGTTGGTTTCTTTTTATACATTAAGTGAACAGGTAAATATAACTCATTATGCTATTTTAATACATGGATGCATGTAATGTTATATAATATAATCCAAATTTTCAGCAATTTTTGATAAAAAAATGTATTTAATTAAATATCAGATTTATACTTCTCACTAGAACATACAAGGTGCATTCATTAACCTGATCCTCATAAGCGTAATTATTTTACTTAAATAAGTCCGTCTCTTTGCAAGAAAATATTATATTTCCTCACTGTAAAGTAAGATTTTAATGATATATATAAAGTAAAAAAAATTTTATTTGCATTGAACAATAATAAAAAAACCTCGAAAATCAAAAAAAAAAAAATCTAATACAATTAAATCGAATTTCTTTTAATGATTTTTTATTAGCACTCACAACACGCACACTTTACTTATCCAACTATTATCAATATAATGTAAAATCTGCCCTTTTCTTATATTTTTTTTCCATTTATGCTTTGCGAATCTATGATGAGCCAAACTGTCTTATCTTGCCATAAGGTATAGTATAATCTGAATGTATATTAACATAAAATAGTAATCTATGCCACAGAAAACTTAAAGAAAAGCTTTAAAAAAATTAACACTTTCATAACTAATAGTAATAATAAATAGACAATAAAAAATATTTAAGCTTTTCACCTTTCTTTATAGTTTTTATAATCTATGATTTATAGTTTACATAGTTCCTTATAGTTTGGAAATTGTAGATAAATTCCGAACTATTTTCAGACTATAAAACTAAGCAATGAAACACGTTTTTTAAAGAATACATAAATAAATAAATATGCGCAGAACTTATTAATTATTACACTTTATGGTATGAAAGATAAATATTTTGCATGTACTGATAAACATAAATAAAAGTACTTACGTAAATAACGCTGACCAATTTCTCCAAAAGAAAAGACATTGCCAATCCAGAATATATCGCCAAATGCAGTCAGTTTTTTACTTCACGTAGAGCCGTGGGTAGCCTAGTGGTCAGAACATCGGACGCCAGACCGGAAGGCCTGGGTTCGATGCCCGATGTCACCAAATACCCTCCGAGTACACACAGGAGTATGTGCTCGTTAAATTGGTGGGTCCGAAAGTCTTGTGGGCGGTCGTAGCAGCAACCAAGGATGCAGGGGCTGGAGAACATTTCGATGCCCAAATTGTGAAGATAGGTGGTATCGCCATCTATCGTGTATGAATCGAGCCAAATCATACTGTCACCTGCACGGTACTCAAAGCTATAAAAACTAACGACACACCTAGCCCGTTGCCACGATGAATTTCATGGGCCTCGATCTGACACCGTCAGACAGGTGGCATTAGAAACAACAACAACCTTACTATACGTGGAAACGGTCGCTAAAATGATTTCCACTATTGGCTGTAAATCGCGGCATTTGGCGACGTCTTTTGATTTGACAATATTGATATATGGTACAATACATCAGTACGGAAAAAAATAATTTGTTTATTTCTATTTAGCATTTTAGTTCCAAATAGGGCAAGTAGTTACCTGCTGAAAGCTGGTACTATCTTGGGTCCCATGATCTTGCACCTCAGATAGAGAGCTCCAAGAGCGGCAGTCGTGAGAAGAGATACTCTCAGCAGCTTATCTCTCAGCCACGGGGATACTCTACCAAGCATCAAATAACGGATACCCTGCACTCGCCTTTGGTTCTGAAATCACACAAGAAAGCAATATATTACTAAAAAAATATATTGCTTTTTCACCTTAAATATCAAAATTAAAATTCGTGTATTTAAAACACAAAATGCAATAATTAAAAAAACCGCCAGTTCCTTCCTATCTTCTTTGCACAATATTTAGCATATATCATCCCATTTCACAAAATAAGAGATGACTAATTCGAAAAACATCAGATGTGGTTTAAATAAAGAAAAAAAGAAAAACATCATAATCCCACATGAAATGGTTAGTTTTAGAACTAGGAGATGTTTTTTACTACTGAATAAGTTCAAAATGTAGAAAAACTAATATTTTTTTGAGAAATAGAACATAATTTTAACTTTTGGCATTATAATTAGATACGAAATTTAAATTCAGATTAAACCTTGAAGTAATATTATAGAATTTACATAAAAAAGAAATTAAGTAACTTTACAAAAAATTATAGTTCCAAACACAAGAGATACACAACAGATAAAAAAAACAGTTGAAACAAATGATTTTAAGCAAAATTGTGATCTTCATTAGTACAACTGATAATTAATTTGTATTAATAATGCAATCCAACTTTTTAATCACCTGATAATATATGTACATATATTGCAACTAACAAAATGTAACTCATATACAAAATTTTACCAATGAAACATATATATAGATCTGGACACGTATTATAAAAGAAAAATATTATTAAGAAATTACTCTATATGATCGAGGAAAACAGAACAAACAAAAAATATAGAGATAATGTTTGGTAACAATATGTGCTTAATTTGTTAGATTTTTAAACAAACTCAAACATTTATGTAACAACATTTAAAGAATGTAAAATAGCTGGCTATTAAATTAAATGATTGTTTGAATAATACTTATTTCTTTGATTAATACTCAAGGCCGATCCTAGCAGATGTGCAGCGCGTGCACTGCAATGGATCGTCCAAATCAAGGATCGGCCACAGGTCGTTACTAGTTCTATCAGTCAAGCAAAATTTCTTACGAATTCCTCAAAATAAAATTTTTAATAAATCAAATAAATATGGGGAATTTTAAATAGTTATTGAAAAGTCAAAATAAATCCCAATTTTCCAATAGCATAGCATAGTCGTAGAAAAATAAAATGTTGGGGCACAGAGGGTTCGTCCATATTCCAGTAATGTTATACTTTATACACATCCTTTTCATATGGCAACACAATTTGTGGCAGAACCGGCAATGCAGCAAGAAAAAAAAAATTTCACTTATTAGAGGTATTGTTGGTGCACTGTGAATCAATGCTTAACAAGGGAGTCTCGAAAATAATTTTAGCGGAAGTTGCTTTACAAAAATATCTAATATGGTTAATATTACCTGTCTCAATCCAATATGCATTTGGGTAAATTAACAATTACAATATGAAAAATTTAATTTGAGGAAAGACGGGATTTCTATGTCTATTTGCATTTTTATTAATGATTTCCTTTTTATTCTTATACATATAGATGAGTTTATAACGTCATCGTGAAGTATTAGTCAAAGTGTGAAAAATTCTATAGAGGAGCGGCACATTAGTCTTTGCACGCGGGCGGCCGATACCCTAAGTTCGAACCTGTTAATACTATTTATTTGAGCAATTGTGGTGCATTTATGTAAATTGAATATTTTACTTCAGTAATAGAAATAAATAGCAACAATATAGGGTTGTGGTAGATTTATCATTGTTATACATCGTGAGTGTTAATGTTATATATTTGACTCTCAGTTATAATTAAATGATTTGTTGTAGAATTCACCACTATTCAATGTTCAAAGTAACATGTAAATTCAATGATAAAAGAGAACGTCAAAAACGTGTGGGATGTGTCGTATTCATGATTTTTGAATTAAACGACTAGGAAAATAATGCAGAGGTGTGAAAATAAAATTAAGAATACAATGAAACGTAGAACATATCCATTGCATTAAGAAAATATGAATTTTCATTATGCCTACCAGTAATATTGTTAAAATAAACCTTATGTTATGAATAAATTTCAATTAGATTAATGTGTTTCGCGTAAAGTAATGGGAAAGTAAAAACATAACATATTCAACTTGAAATCTTACTCAACAATAATTCTTTGTTCAAATGGAACTGGTTGTTTTTAATATTTCTTACTGGTTGTTTTTCATATTCAAAGTACAAATATTAAGACACCAGAAAATGTAAAAAAGCATGAAGTGCTAAGCATTTATAAAATTATGAATATATGTGTGTTATTCTAAATATTATAAGTACAATTTCTTACTGAAATCATGTATATAGCATATTTTATACACTTCAGATAATGTAAAGAAATGTTATATTTTCAATATCTACTCCTATTATGTTTTTTTGTTTATCATGCAGTTTTTATATTATAAAAACCAATTTTATAAACGTAACATTGTATAATTTCATACAAAAATATTAATTTAAAAATGATATTATTTGGGATAAAAGCACGCATAAATGAATTTTTGAAATATTGCTTTGTGAAATATTTCAATATTTGTTTGAAACCCAGTGTCATTTTATATGCCTTCATTCATCAAAATTAAAAATAACAGGGAAAGTTTAATTTTTAACAGTTTACAAGAGTTATTAATAATATGTTAACAAATTCTTAAACTTCTCCCGCTTTGAACTAATCAATTTAAATATGTGGGCATTAAGATATTTATAGCATTTTCCAAGTCTCAAGTAGACAAATTTGTTGTTATTTATTTTTTCGTTGAATTTTAAAACAAGTAGCTTTTCTATGGGCTAATTATTTTCATATTTTCCTCTTTTATTTCCTTCACAATTATACGTCGGTAAAGATAACAATTTCTACGTTCTAAAATTTTTAATTAAAACTGAAACTAATTAGCTTTTAAAAATGTTAGGAAGTGGAAGTATTAAAATGATTAAACATGGTAGCAAAAATTTATCCAATTTTCTTTAACACGTTTGTTATATTAATTTTCCGGAGCAGTTCAAAAATTTTAACTATTTCGTAAATATTCCAAACCTCGAAACATTTTTAAATGATACGGGATCATTGATTATTGTACAGAATATACTTTTGTTAAACACAAAATTAAAATAAATTACTCTAATGAATTCATACACGAACTCTACATCCCTTAAGAAACATTTTTAAGGTACTAAGTAATTCATTTTTATTTAATGACATTATATTGTGGAATAGAATATAAAAAATATACATACAAAAAATGTATACAAAAAACTATTTTTATAGTTTAACCCCACTTTTCACTCTTAAGTCCAAGGTTGCACTCGTTTATCTTACACACACAAATTTTGATCTAATTTTCAAACTTTGTTGTTTTTATTTTTTTGTTCGCTGTTGAGATTTTGTATATTTTGAAATTCTATCAATTTCTTCTTTTATCTTTCTAAAAACAATTATATACAGTAATTATTTATATGTTATTTTAAAATTTCAAATTAATACAACCAATAAAACATTTTTTAAAAATTGTTAAAAAAATGTTTTTTATCCATTTACAAAATTTGATTAATTTCTTATGCAGTAATTCAATTTATATTTTTCGTGAAGGATTTAATTAAACAAATAAAAAACAATACAACATCTCTTCAAATTTTAAAATTACAACTTATATGAAATAAATAATTTTTGAAAGAATAAAATACATTTTTAAAATTAATGAAGTATTGTTAAGAATTTTTTCTTTTTTAGAAGAATTTGATCAAATTCTTGTTGTGCGAATTTAAAACTTGCTAAACTTTCCCAATTACAAAACTAAAAAAATTAATTTTTATGTACAAACCTGTTAATTTTTAGCTTAAGTTAGCATCATTATTTTGTTGTACATAAATTTTTCGTGTTTCAAAACTTTTGTGAAAATATTGTGTCAGGATAAGGCTGAATAATTGGTCGTCGTAACAAATACTATCAACATTATGCAAAAATATATTTCGAATTAAAAAAATTTATTTTTAATAATTGATTAAAATAGTGTTTTCAAATAGAACACAAGTTGGAAAATAACATATTAGAAAATTAGAGCTTTACAGGAAAAGGCTTTGGTTTTATGCCTTTACAAACTTTAACAGCGTTTTTCAGATTTTAAAGATACATGGGTTTTTTTTAATCCTTAAGACTTTTTCTCAGTTCAAGATTAAGTCTTGAAATCCTTTGTAGATACTACCAAACATACGTTCTATAAAGATTAGTATGGATTTATACATATATATATATAAGTCTGGGATCTCTGGTTATTTTTTTTAAAAAAATGGTAAAGTAATACTTTAAAATCTCTCGAGTTTTCTTTTCAAGTTTAGGTAGAAAAAGAATTACTAAAAATCAACAAGAAAACAGATTTTCAAATCCATGCTAATTTTTGTTCGCAATAATCTATGAAACATAACTCACTTAAAATGACTAAAAAATTTTGAAAATTGAGCATTTTATAAAAGTTTGAAGAAACTTCAAAAATTCTTAATTTTTTTTAAATTGTGAAATAATGGCTGATCAAGCTGACTTTTTTTGCTTTCAGAATCAGCTTAATATTATAATGTGAATATAAAACATAAACTATTTTAATTGCTACTGTCTCAATTTTTTTTAAAAAAATTGGGTACTTTGTAGCCTTAAACGAATAATCAGTAGCTTTCGGTTATTTATTTATTAATACTGTTCACAGGCCAGACGTTCAACCAGACGGAAATCTCACCAAGTGGAAAACTTTCAGCAAAGTCACATAAAACATGCACAAATACTAGCTATTTTGCAGTTATCTGTTGCTAGTATTACTGTGTTACTGAAAAAACGCTAAGATAACGACGGGAAGTATTAGTAAATGGCGATATTGCAACTGCTACTGGTAGCAACATTTGGCGATTTATCGCCTGCGCTCAGCTAACCGAACAGTACTTTAAAAAAATCCAATCTCTATAAAGTTTGCTAATTAAAGGTACAAGAACTAAAGCAAATATTAAAAAAATAAGTTAAAAATATTTATTTTCAAGAACTCTCGTTCATAATAGTATGAAAAGTATTCCTCTAAGTCAGAAATAAAAAAATCAAATAAAAATCTCACGAAAGAAATTGACTTATGCTTATTTATTTTTTACTCAAAAGTTGAAAAAAAATGCTTGCGTATCGAATAAAAAACATCATTTCGCGCTCCAAGTAAAAGTTGCAACAGCAAGCAAGACAGAAAACTGTAAGGGTAAAAAAAAAAAAAAATATTGGGAAATAACCTTAGTGCTATAACATGAGGTTCTTAGCAGAAACTCCAAATGAAATTAGAAATTGAAACTTCGCATACTGATTACATGGTTTCGGAGTAGATGAGTGGAAGCAAAATAAATAAAAACCCATAGCTAGTTTTTCGGATTATTTGGGGAATAGTGGAACAGAAAAAGGGGAAATTCGAAGAAAACAAAATAAATTCAATTCTTCTACCGGAAAGCGGAAACAGCCTTGTTTTGATTCTGTACAAATGAGTGCAGAAAATGTAACCATTAGTCATTCTAAAAAGAAAGAATGAAAAAATAAAAAAAAAGAACAGTTTCACTCACCCAGCCCACTCTTTTTGTGTTCATTACTCTTTTTTTTCCCTTTTCTTTTTTAGATTTTCAGCTGGGGGACATTTTTTTGTCCCCTTCTCATCATAAAATTTACTTAAAGTCATAAGATTTTTTTTCTTTTAGCATTCGCCTAACATTATTTTATGACCCCACGCACCACAGGAGTAAGGCAGTTTAGGCGGAAATATTTGTTTAGATTTTTATTTTTAAAGCACCCCCTCCCTCCCCTATTTTTTTACATCCTGTTTGGGATTTTTAGCTCATTTCAATGCGAATCCAGAGGTGTAAATTCAATTCCCTACTATTGTCGTCATTTAAAGGGAGACGGAAAAATTCGTTTTGAAACAATTTGACGATGTTTAAAGAAAAGGATGAACCTTAATAAGTCGTAAAAATAAAACGCGTGGTAATAAATATTTGCAGAAATGATAAATAAATAAATAAGGTGGAAGAAAAATCTACGAAAATGCATGTTACGCATTTTTTAAAAAATAAAAATAAATACAGTAATGGTACTGAATTCCTGATATTTCTTTTTCTACGACAATACGACACATAACATATTAATGCTGTAATTACTCTCTTAATGTTTTAGCTCATAAAAATGTTCTATTTATGTCTCTAAAATGAACCATTATATGATTAGTAAACTAGAAAATAAATATGTTTCCAGTTATTTTATGGCTCATAGCATTTGATTTTTTAATGAATTTAGTTATATATTATGCTTAATTCGAACTGATTGAGAAAAATACTTAATGAAGTACATGTAAACAGTATAAGAAAAAATTGGAAAAAGTAATTTAAAGTATTCTTATTCTGAAGCAAATAAGAATTTTGGAGCCACGTGCAGAAATAAATAAAGAGTTTTAAATTACTTCTTTTAGGTAAGAATGAAATCGTTTCTTAAAAATTAATTGTTTATTTTTTAAGTACTTTATCAACCACTTCAATTTATTTTCATGTCTTTTTATATTAAAATATTTCAAAAAAATTATACAGAAGTAGTTTTTTTCCCCCCAATAGGGCTGCATTTTAGCAACTTAGAAATTGTACACACGGCTACATGTGAGATCTATTTCATAGTGGCACCATCTAGTGTTGGCTTGGATTTATTCATTTCAAGCTCTCATCGTATGCTAAATATCGCCCGTGACTAAATTTTTCCGAGAGTATCAAAGCCGAAATGATACTCAAGGGATCTTTTACATACCGCATAATCATATGACATGCATGCCTACGATTTTCGCATCCAGAAAAGCTATTGACTCTAGCCGGGATTGAATTCGCAGCCTTAGACTTACGAAACGGGCATGTACAAATTACATAAATTGCAATAATCGAAAGGTAACGCCATCCTTTAAAATATAATGGCGTTTCAAGGGAAACTTGGCAAAATATTAGTGATCAGCCAAATTTTCATCATTTTTGGTGACTTGGCCATTCCAGCTTCTGGAAATTACTGGAGACCCGATCTATGACTTAAGCGTATTTTTTGAGAAAGAGCCGGAAGGGAGGGAAAGGGAGGCTAGGTAAATCGTTCATGGCGCTCCTCTTTAGCTAAATTCAACTTTTTACAACTCATTTTTACTTCGACGGGAGTCACGTCCTTTTGATACTGAAGATCATCCATGCGCAGAGACTAACGCACATTTTGCATGTATTGAGGCTTAAAGTCTTCACGTTAAAGCGTTGCTGATGTATTGAAAGTAAGGTGCCAGGTCAGGTGTCATTCTTGCACTTGACCGAGGTTCAAAATTACGAAATTCATTTAAAATGGTTTGATTGAAATGTGACGTTAATCGAATAGTAAAATCATTGTTGAAAGTGTTGAAGTGAATTTAATACAGATAATGAGATCAGAAAACCAAAATAATGAATATATAAATTTGTAAGAAGTCCAATATAATCTTTGCGAAATGTTGCTATTGTAAAATTTCAAAGAAAGTTTTTTTTAAAAAAAAATTGGAATACTAATAGAATTAAATTGCTTTAAAATAATGTATACAAAGAAATGATTAAACAAATCTCACTCTGGTTATTTACTGAAGTATTTTTGTAAACGCACAAAAACTTTAAAAAGTGACTAGCGTGAATTTGTTTATTTTCAATGTATAAAATATAATAGCTTAATTAAAAACGAAGCAAACAAATTAAGGAAAATATATGTGTGTGTGCCTGTGTATGTAATTATTGTAGTTATAGAAATATAATTACAGTTTATTAAAAAAATTGCTTGTTTCATATTTTTAAATGATTATAATCATTAGTACTTCAATTAAATCTTAATTAATATTACGATAAGGATCTGTTTTTATCAGCTAAAATATTTTGTAGAAGACCCTTTTTATGCGAATAAAAAATACACTTTCAGTAAGATTTAATTCTTGACGAGGTTGATAAAATTAAATAAAAGGTATTAGTTTAGAAAGCCATTAGCTGAATTTTTTATGCTAAATTATACAATTCAATAATTTTTTCAAGAAATAAATTTCAATTTAGACAATTTCTGTGTTAATTTAAAAAATGTGTAAATTTTAAGTAAATAAATTTAAAAATTTGTTTATGTTTTTATACTTAATTTGAAACTTAACAAATACTTTTTTAAACATTTGTCTCAGAGATTCATTATGTGGATTTAATAAAATGTCATTCCTAGCATAATGCGAAATAAAAATTAAATATATAGATTATACCGGAGAAAATGTTCTTATTTTATTTGATGATGAAAATAAATATATACGTTTTGAAGCTTTTTGAATTTCTTGGCGTATGTTTTAGCTTTATTTTCTAAATAAAAATATACTGTTTCCGAATTTTATATGTATGCTCTACTAAGTCAAATATTTTCTATTTCAATAAGCATGTTTCTTTTTCAAAGAAATGTATTCATTGCTTTTAATACAAGCTTAAAATATACTGTTTTCATTAAAATTTTGATTTTTTTAATTTGTGTAAAAACTTTTTATTTATACATTGAGACTTGTTTAAATAGTAAATATTCCAATTTTATTCAAATAAAGGAAAAAGGTAAAAATATCAAGAATAAATATTATGAACAGTACTTTCATAAAAAGGAAAAATATAATTTTGTCAAAAGTGTCCTTATTTTCTCTCAGAATATCAAAGCTTCAATCAAAATGTAAATCCTTTTCAAGTAGATTTTTATTTATAATTTTTATTGAATAAATCTCATAAACCTTCAGTCAACATAACTTCAATCATTGCTTTTCTAAGATCTTCTTCCTTGTAGCTTTATCTAAAAAATACTTCAAGATAAGTATTTTTAATGCTGTTTCATAAAGAACTAAAATCATCGAAAAAACTAAGTCCTAAATCCTTGTTTCTTACCAAAATCCTTTATGCAAATATCTCTTTTTTATTTATTTCTGAAAAAAGATTTAAAACTCGTGTTAAAAAGCTCTTGTGAGAATTAATTTTTCTTATATTTATTCTTTATGTAGTGCTATGTTTAAAAGTCATGTTTTCTTCAAAGAGCACTAGATATGCAATAATAAAAATCAAAATTTTTTTTTTAATTTAATGACACAGTAATGCAACTATACTTCTTAAAGTATGTTTTACATACAAATGGAATTCGAGTTTAGAATCTTTTTTTCCAAAACAGCAAAGTACGGGTTTTTTCGATATTTGCTAGTTATGTTTTTGAATGTGAATTTTATCTTATTTACTTTGATAAATTTCTACATCAAGTACGGTTTGCTAAATAAAAATATAACTTTGTAGATGAATGTCACTAATTCTTTTACAAGAAATATTCTTTTTTTATAGAGTAGAACTCAATTAGTTTTCCAGAGATTCACAGAAAGGGACTAAATATCATATGCCTAACACCTTGTTTAGCTATTAATATTACATAAAAAATTAGCTAAGACGTTAACAAATAAGTTCACTTAGTTTTAATTTTGTTATATATATAAAAACATTACTTTTAAATCAATCAAACTACCTAGATAGCAATTACAACGCCTTTAATAACAATGTTTTGTTTAATTCAATGACTCTACATTTTTTTTTTGTGATGAACTTTTAACAGTTTCAAAATTTGGCGACACACTAACAATGAAATAAGTTTTAAAAAAAATTTTGCCTGTAAATACACTATGTAAAATTGCTTATAATAATTTCCAGTGTTAAGTAAAACAAAATGAGCACCAAAGGCAACAAAATATTTATTGAGTACATAATTCAAAATTAATTATACGAATACAGTAGATCGTCGTTTATCCGAATCAATTGGAACTGATACCGTTCGGATACGCGATTGTTCGGATAACTGAAAACCGAATGTGATCCATGCAGTATATGATACTGGGCACTATACAAATATTGAAAATCATCACATGCGGGAAATGTGCTTGAAGAAAAAGCAAAATAGGTGCAAAATTTTCACTTGATTGTGGAAAATAATCACTTATTTTTCGCTGTACCATTTTACACCTTCGTTTTTTCAATTCAAGGTATCTGATTCTCTTCAACAGCAGTATTTGAGTAGGACAGCACTTTGATTGTTGTTAGTACCACTCCATAGCAGTCTCTAACGCAGAATCGAGTCAGCATTTGCTACTTCAGATGTTGTTGTCCTCGTCTTCATTCGTTTCATCGTCAACAGGGTCGGATTCTTCTTGCACGGAAGTCACAATCTTGTCATTAATTAGAATTTGAAATCCACAGTTTTCTGCATCGCATGCCATCCAGGTTTCTACATCAACAAAAGAGCCCGTATAAAATCCCCCAAATATCCTTCACCTTGGATTTTCCCTTCACTTTTGGCCTCACAGGAAACAACTGTTGAGCATTGCACTGTTCGAAAACGTATCCGGACTTTGGTCCGGATATTGGACGCTCCGGATAATAAACGTTCGGATAAACGACGTTCTACTTACATTTAAAGAGAAATTTGAGCTTGATGTTTTTTGATAAAAAAAAAAGTATGCCAACGGCACGCGGTGTTCCCAGGTGGTCACCCTCCCAAGTACTGACCGCGCCCGATGATGCTTAACTTCGGTGATCGGACGAGAACCGGTGTTTTCAGCATGGTATGGCCGTTGGCAGTAATATGCCGTTTAATTCGAATAAAATGAAAGAAGAAGAAATTCAAATAGTTTCGTTTACGTTTGATCGTAAAAAGAATAATGCCACTCTCCTTTCGCCATCTGTATTTAAAAATTTTTATCGTTTTTTTTTTCATTTTTATATTTGTTATTTTTAAAAATCCGAATTCATGCAGATATAATATAGAAAATTGTAAAAAAAAATATTTTAAAAGCTTTTTTTGATTATTATGAGATAATCGCTTCTAGTTTTATTCTAAAATGAATTAATAGACTCTTCCAAATGTTTAAAAATTAAATCTTAATTATTAGAGTTCGAAATTAGTTTTTTCTATATCTTTTCATTCAAAGTTAATTCATATACAGTTGTATCTGTTTTCACAAATGGATTACGAACCCAAACACTTTTTATAACAATCTTTTCACGAAAATATGTTAAATATATCACAAATACCCTTAGTTTCCTTCTATGTAACGGCTTCATTTTCTAAACTGTTTTAATATAAGCATTCCTTTAAATTTCTAAGCAATTATAAAATATGGTTATGGCATAAAACATTTTTTATGCGGTTTAGCTTAAGATGAATTTTTGAAAAATTATCGATTTTCACTTTTTTATATTTTTAACAGTTCAAACATTTCTGTTCAAAATTATATATGATATGAAGAAATACGATAATTAGAAGTATTTTTATTTATTTTTTAAAGGAAGTTACTCCTTTAGGCTCATCAAATAAGCTCTGCTAAAAGCACCTGTGTTTTCCTTTGCATAAGTCTCTGATTAGTTCAAATCCATATGATGTTCAAGTGGGAAAATTAGAGTGGATTGGGAATATACAAAAGTGTATGGGTACACGTCTTGTGTTCAAATGAGTCAGTTAATAACCCATATGACCATTGATTTCAAAATCTACATTTGTGGAATAAAAAAGGCTAAAATTGTGGTAAGTATGGCTATTGCGCAAGTCAATATGAGTCATGTAGCAAAATTAATGATCTTAAAACATTGTGATATTGAACCAAATTATAACCGTATGCCACGCTTCAAAAAGTTAGATGCATGCAAGATTCGTGTAGCCGAACGAAAGCATCTTGAGATCCCCAAAAAAGGTTAAATTGTCAAAAATAATGAAAAAAAAGAAAATTAGATAAGCCTTTCTTAGGAGCAGAGGGTAAAGAAAATGTTTCTGGAAATGTCAGAAAAAAGTTAATACTCAAAAATTACAATTTTTCACTTCAAAACCTGTTTTCTCAAAATTTAATATTTTTTATTTTATGTACATTTTTCTCAAAAACTACTTATTATATAATCCTCAAATTTCCAGACAGCATACTTTCAACATATTTACACATTTTAATGGAGTGAATTAGATATATATAGCAAACCTTTTTAGATAAGACTTTTTTAAACTAAATTTTAGAGAAAAAAATCGGCCATCTTTTGAAAAATTCATAATTATTTTAATTTTAAACAAAAAAACAAAACCTTTTGTTAACGTCTTATTGATAGTACAAATAACCTGCTATAAACAAGTTATGCATGAGAAGTAAGAAGTTTCTGAGAAAAGGTACATAAACTTCCTATGTAAGTGTCGAACCTAGTAAGCCAAGACTGAAACGATTGTATCCAACAACTTTTTTTTTTCAATTTAAAATCAATTCAATAGTTTTGAAACGAATAAAAATCAATTTGAAGCAAGAAATATTACTTATTATATTTTGTTATTATTAAAACTGATTAATAAAATAGTTACATATACTAAATTTCATAGTTATATATAATTAAATACTTTTGTAATGTCTACATGAATATATAAGTAAGTAATTCAGTGATGATATCATAACAATTATAGCATTATCGGTACAAGGTGCAAAGAATTCCTTTCATTCTTTAAGGAACTTTGCCCATAAGTTTTTAATGTCCTCACATTGTTTAAAAATATTCATTAATTTTTATATCAATAAGATATCTTGCTTTTTCTTTGAAATTCAATATTTACATGGTAATTGAAAATTTAGAGCAATTTTTTTTTCATAAACTTTCTTACCATAATTATTTTTAAAAATAGTGCTTTTTTGTCAAAAATAAAGATTTTAGACAAGGGTTTTAAAATAGAGGCGTTTTCCTTAACTTTCAAATTACTTTTTTGTTTTTGCGAATATTTTAAGTACATCATCAAAATAATAAAAAAACTCACGTCTGATTCATTTTATAATACATTTATTAATACAATTTTAATGTAGTCTGGTAATATATACAATATAATGTAATTATTAATACAATAATAATGTAATCTGAGGGATGAGTTAATAAAAAGCACCAAGTTCCAAGATACTACAGATTTGATTTTAAATGATTATTTTTAATTGCCAATGAACAAATACAACTTATAGTAATTTTTCAATAATTTACGTCCAATATTTGGCATTTTCGGGCCTGTTTTCTCTCAATTCTAAACAATTTTCTTGCGATGTAAAAAGTTCACTATATTTTTTTCGCATTTGTATGGTCGAAAAAATTTATTCATCCTTGAAAGTAAGAGAAAATTAATAAATCTACTTCAATTTTAGAATTAAATTTACTGAAATTTGCAATTTCTGGAATTGAATTGATTGAAATTATCGATATAATGTTCTCTGATAGCCACTCAATAACAAGAAATTTGGAGAAAAATCAAAACTAATTGTCAAGGAAATACTCCAGATATGATTAAAACTGTGTGCTAGATAAATTTTAGCTCAAAATTAACAGTTAAACTTTAATAAAAGCTAGTGATTGCTCAATTTTTATTTTATGAAACATTAGCTTTGAGAAGCGCGAGGATGACAGTACTTTATTTCTGCATATAGGATTTGTTTCAATATAACAAAACTTTATCAACTAAAACCATAATTTCTGCTAAAATGAATTATTAAAATATCAAAAACACCCCTTTATTTTCTGCAAAATTATTGTTGTAAATACGCATATAGAGTCTCATAATCGACATAAAATTTCTTCAAAACTCAGAATACAGACTTGCATTGAATTATTGAAATTTAAAAAAAAAAACTGCCAATATTCAATGAAATGAAATGGAAGCAGTGCATGCAAAATGACTATTTCCAAAGTATCTTTCTCAAAATTCAGAACCATTCTTCCAAAATTCTCTTGCATAAAATGTTATATTCCATAAAACATTTCTGCCAAACAATATAAATAAATCCGTTAATATTCCTCTACCAAATCTACACCGTGCGTGCAGCAAAATTCTAAACAATTTATCGTCGTGAATGGTAGCAATCTTCCCCGAAAAAGTGCAATGAATTCGATGGCAATTGAGCAGAAGAAATGCACCTAAAAATTTCCATCACTCAGATTCTCTAAAGGGACAAAATATATCGGAGCCTAAATTGTACGGAAACGCTCTATTAGTGAACAAAAGATTGGGAACTGGAGCGCAACTGAAATTCTGAAATCGCATAATGCATTTCGTGACAACGATTTTTAAAAAAAATAAACGAGCGCAACATCTCCCAACATTATTTTCCACCAGTCATCCATCTTGCCCAACAGTGTTGAACGCCAATGCAAGCCGTATTGTCCGTTTTATGGTACAAGTTAAAGCTTCATGTGGTACAGTGGCCATTCAGATATCTTAAAACCTATTTTTTTTTCTTTTCTCTTTCGTTTCTTTATCATTATTATTTTATTTTATTTTATTTTCTTCTCTCCTCCTTTTTCTTTTCATCTTTAAGAGCGAAAATGAAAATCCATTTTCACATTTGAGGGATAATGTTCGACATCTTTTGAAAAACTTGGAAAATGAGAACTTCTCCCCCCCCCACTCTCCCAGCAGACGAAACTATTTATCATTTTGAACAAAAGAAGAATATGCTCATGAAGAACATATCCTTCCAACAGAAGAAATCAATTGAGAAGATTTTTCGATTCTAGTTTCGAAAGAAAATTCATAACGCCTGAAATTCATACCCTGAATACCGCGGGGAAGCATATGGAGACGTCTAAATCCCATTGGTAATTCCATAGAACTTAACTGTGATGAAAACTTCATTGTTTTGCAGTGTATAGTAATGGAACTGATGTAATATATTGGCTTCATTTCAACGAAAGTGTTCCCAAAAGAGATTATTTAATACATTATCATTTGAATAATTACGTTTTGGGTATGCATAATTAGTAATTATTGTAATAAATATTAGATTTCAGTACATTATATATAATATGGATTCCAACAATTACTAATTTACTAAGAGTTGAAATAGATTATTTTAAGTCACTAAGGATATCAGTAGTTTAAATTAACGCATCATAAAATTGCCTATGAATTATCTAATGTTTAGTAGTTCAAAATAAAATTAAAAAGAAAGGAACATATATGTTTCAAGTCACAAAACGAAGAATTACATTAATGAGTATGTTTTACTTAGGAAAACTGTACGTAACAGCATATTAAGAAACAATAAATTTTATGCAATGCGTCAGTTGTGCCTTACATTTAGTGGACAAACACAGCAATTATATATAGGACGATCCTCTCCCTCCTGCTCAAACGGGGATTGCGTGGGAGGGTGCTGCTGCAGTTAACAGAAAGAGCAGAGAGTCGGGAGTTAATTTTGACCAGAAAGTCCTGAGTCCTTTTACATGCAGCCAACTGGCATTCCTTGCTGCGCTCTTCCTTCCAGCAGCACTCTGTGGGCCACGTTCTCCTGATTACCAGTTAATTCAATTAAAATGATAGTGTGGAAGCTACGCTTTTTACATGCAATTTCTATTGCATTGGAAAGCTTTTTATTGCTTCTTTCTTGTACCGATGAGCTCGGCAATCACTTTTCTCTAACAATACTCCATTTCAGTCAACTTTGTGCCCACGCTTGAAAGGAATTCTCTCCCATATTTATACCAGAAGAGTGGTGACAGAAAACAATTTGACTAGCACGAATTTGCCTTATTTGAAGTCGGTCTAAGTCTAGTATGACCAATTCACAACCGCGGAAAAACAGCGTCCTGTCTTCTGTGTTTCCTGGATGGCAGAGTCTCCCGAAGAGATATGGTGGGTGCTTTATGTTATGGAATTTATTCATCTCAAAATTCGACTCTGTTCTCTTGCTAATGAATATTTATACATGCTTTAATGTGCGTTATAAAATAGTGATAAGGAAGGATAGGAGAGATTATACTTGATGCTGTTTTAGAAGCAGTGTTAACTATTTAGTTGTTTTTGATTCAAAGGTTGAATGCTTGGAATTGTTTCGTTCAGTAATTATTTTCGTCAATAAAAGCAGCGTTACCTCTATATGGTCCTCAAACTTTTACACTATCCTGTATTTTACAACTATGCACGAATGTTTTATATTATGAACGAAATTTACATTTATGTAAAAACTGCTTAATCTAATCCCAGAACTATATCACATAGGAATTTTTTTATTTTAAATCATAGATATGACTGCTTAATAAATATAATTAAAATTCTTGCGCAAAACTAAATTAAATTTTTCAATGGAAAAATGAGATAAAAATTTTTTTCTTTTAGTATAGAATTCACGTTTCTTGGATTAAAGTATTCCATCTCACAAATACATCATAGTAATGATATAAGTTTTATGAACATATATTTTATAGTCACGTGATGATGACATAGATTAATAACTAGAGAAATAAAAGATTGAATAGAATCTTATTTTATTTTAAAGATATATAAACTTAAATTTTGAAATGTTTCTATCAGTCCTAATCGTATAAATACAGTTATGGATATATTTGCACCTGTTATGAAAAAGTAAGAAATTTTTGTGGAGCACCTTACAATATACTTCAATAGAAAGAAACCTTACGAAAGCATGATTGAGCAGTTGCAATGATTTCTTGTTGAAGTCACCTTTCCCCACATCATACATCATACAGTAAATCTACTTTTTTCCGTCTGGAGTTGAATGTCTGTGTCCGATGTGGCGATGACAGAAGTAATATGTTATTCATATTCTGACAGATATCGTGACAATGGAGGAACTACATTATGTCCTTCACATAACCTCAAGGAAAAAAGGTAACACAGTCACACAAGGTGACCGCCTCGAGCATGTACAGCATCAGCTCTAATACGTTCAATTGAAAGATTGTTCAAATTTTTTACCGACTTAATTTCGATCTTTTTGTGAGATTGATAGAATAGGAATTTATATTGTAATGAAACGCAATAAGTATTCCTACATTGTATGAAGTAAGATATTTGAAGATATAAGATAAGTAAGATAAGATACATGATGTCTTTTTTAAACAAGTAAAAATACAAATACTAAATTTAAATAAATGATATATTTTCTTAAGGTATCCGACTACACTAAAGTTGTCAATTTTGCCAAAAATTGACAATTTTTTATGTTTTTTTTTATAGGGCATCTTATTAGTTTTATAAAAATACCAATTTTATTATTTTCCGTTCACTAGAACAAAAGCGACAAGTATTTTAGTAAAAGCAGATGCCCATTATTTTAAGCAGGATGTCGTACTTTAAAATACGTTTTACTCGAAATGATTTCTTTTGAAAATGCTCAAAAGGGGCCAGCGATTGCTAACAAAGTTTTAAAAATAATTAACCGAAATTTTGTGTGTATGTTCTGTATAATAGTATAAGTATTTAACCTTCAGAATTATCAATCACAGTTTTATTACTAAATTTACAGACCCTTATATGAATGTAATCACTGTGTTTTTAAGCAATTTCATATAATAGCTAAGATAAAGTGCTGCAGTTTTAGAAAAATTAAAATATCTCTTAACCTGAAGATCACTTCAAAAATAAATAGCATGGCAACACATGAGAATTGAAAATGTGTTCATAAACTTTTGGTACAGAATGGGCCCCGTTTATGTTATTGTTTTGTAAATGTTTACTCTTTTTTCCCCTTTTAAGTATAATAACTTCTTTTTCATTTCTTAATTTTAGCATATTTTTCTTAAAATGTACTAAACTAATCTAGAAAAAGCAAAAAAATCCCCATTTCTCCATTTTTTTTTTAAAAAAGCTGTCCCATGTAGTTGATACATTAAAAGGAATTATTTTGTTTTACATTTTCTTAACTGTGCTATTAATTATAATCTTTTGTTAAGGATTAAACCTGAAGAGACATTTCGACGTTTTCGTCACAAAACCTAACTTTTTTCTCTAAAATGCAGATAAAAAAACAACGTTTCCAAAAACTACATAATTCTTGAAACATATTTTCGTCATTTTGGTTAAATTGATAAAAATAAATTGCTAAACTTATTGAGATATTTATTATCCTACAGAAGTTTCAAGAAGTATTCAATTGAAATCCATTTACAAATACTTCTCGAACAAGTTCAAAGATAACCTCTTTCCAATAAGTGGAAAAGAGATAAAACAAACAAAATTCTAAAAACAAAAACTGTTAAATAGATTGTACTGAAAACTAAACAAGTCTCAATGTGAACAATCGGATAACGAAATTATCTTTGACGACTTCATCCGTCATGAGAAAGACTGCAATAAAAAATCAATCCTTAATGCTTTCATCTCAAGTCGCATCAATAACATTGATTGTTTTCCTTTAATGAAACAGAAACAGAGTAGGGAGAAGAAAGAGAAGAAATAAAAAAAGGGGGAACCATTCTCAGACGTGGGTACTTCTCAATCACACATCCGTTTTTCAACGTTCCTTCAGCTCGGGACTTACACAGTTTTGCCACTAAAAGAAACACTTTTTGCAATTTCTTTCGCTTAGAGGCGGCAATCAGGCCACAATAAACTTAATTACGAGTGAAGGCGACCCAGGACTTTCTTGCTTGCCTCTACTTTACTTGAAAGAACAGGAACGAAGTATTTAGAGGGAAACGCTGCTAATGGTAACCTAATCAACTACTTGGAATTTTTTCGTTCTTGCTGTTTCTTTCCTTACTTTTCTTCTCTGGAAGCAATTTTTCTCCTTCTGTTAAAGCGATCGTTGACGATACCTTTGGCGAAGAAAGAGGTTCGTTCATTAGGGATGTGCAGTGTATTTACCACCTGTGCTTCCCAGGTATCACCAAGGGCCCGGACATCCATTCATTAAGGGCAGTTTGTGAGGTAACGAGTGACATTGTAGAAAGTTTCATGTCCTCTTGAGTTACCATTAACGATGCCACTTCGACTAAAGATATCGAGCTGCGATTGGAGATGGTTGGTAAATAATGGTATTAGCACAGTTTGGAATTTCGCTAATGTTTTCTGATGGGGAAGTATTATTTGCAGTTAGTTTCTCTGAAAAGAATCAAAACATTGATACTTAATGCTTCCTCATTTTCTTGTCCAAAAGGCCTGGGGACCATCTTTCTGCTTTGGCAAAACCCTGAAGTAGAAGACGTTATAAATAAACTTTTATATAAAAAAAAAATTAATTAAAAACATTTTTTCAATTTCTTTTTAGGAAATGTTTGAGATGGAAATGTCATTAAGTATTACAGAATATATATTATGATTAGTTTTAAAATGATAGTAAGATCAATACATCTCTTCAATGTGGTCAAATTTTGATTCATAGTCTGATTGCATAAAAAGTACCTTGTGAATTATTGTTTATGTTATAATTTTAGCTGAAAGAACTGAAGATCACCCCTACTGTTAACTCAGTTTTGGAATATGAATAACTTTGAAGATTATTTTTTCTACATATCAATAACATATAAAAATGGAAAATTCCCAGTGCTATTCGATATCATCAGACAAAAAGCAATACAAACAGACCTATTATTTTACTATACAATTCGCAGAAAAAAATGTCCCAATATTTTCTAGAATTTTCAGGTTAAATAATAAATAACTAATAAGAAAGCACACTAAGCACCATTAGATTGCTCTTTTTAGTTATTTGTTCTTTAAATTCAAAATTCTATAAAAAAAAATTAATTAATTATTTTTTTGCGAAGGATTCCCAAAATTCTTTAAAGACAACACTATTCCGATTACAGTAGATAAAATACGCCGAGGATTTTAGCATTTTTACCATAAAATCTGCTTATCATAATCAAGGATGCAAACATGTTCACATTAAGAGAATTTTATGAAATAATGAGTTTCAGAGTGGAAACATTCATTTAAAACTAGAATTGCATCTGCGGATGTGAGAAAATTAAATCAAAATTATCATTTAAAGACATAAAATCTGAAATATAAACAGTGCAATGGAATATGACTAAATGTTTTTAAGCTTTGGAGCTAATTGCAAAATAATTACACAGTTTCTCGATTTTATTTTCTCCGTAAATTCAAAAGACATAGTGCTATACCGAGCTTTAAACAAACAACAAATGGGCTTTCAGATAATTAAAACTAAAAACGTTTCTAAGCATCTAAAAATTTTAGTTATTCCCCATGTGAATGATGCATTTTTTATGTAAAAGAATACATTATAATCATGTGTTTAAACAACAAATATCGTCAAACTGTATGAATTTACTAAAGTATTATAAAGTACTAGAAAGCCATATTCGAAGGCGGTCGACTCAGTGGCTTAGAGTTATCATACCCTCTTTCTAAGTTTAAGGTTGCGGGTTGATACCGGCTGGAGCCCATTGATTTCTGAATACGAAAGTCGTAGACACACATGTCATATAATTATGTGCCATGTAAAAGACCCCTGAATATCAATACGGCCCTGGAACTATCGGCAAAATTAAATCATGGCAATAGTTAGCATCCAATGAGAGCATGAAAAATAAATTCAAACGTCAAATTATTGTAGCTGGAGCTGCCACTAGATGATATCATCAATGAAATGGCTCTCACACTTTAGGACTTGTCGTGTCTGCTAAGGCTAAACTGCCAAAATGCAGCCCATTTGAAAGAAAAGTTCGAAATCAAAGGTTTATCCTTTGAGGACCGCCTTCTTGCACACGGACCATTATTTCTTTGTCCCAAAGAAATAATGTTTCGGCACTGGTAAGAAAAAACTAAGAACTGAATTTATAAAATAAAATTCTAAAAATAATCAAGACAAACCAAAATCAAAATGCCGAAAAAAACAAAAACCCATCCCACTAAATGCCAATAATAAACATCATCTTCCTTAAAAGCCAAAACTTCGTCACCAAACAAACCTTCATTAAAAACCAGTTTTCCTGAAATTTATTTAAACAAGAGGTACTTAAAATAAATTAAATTCATTACAAGCTTGTTAATAAAATGTCTTCATTTTCTTCAATCGACATAGAATTCTATGCTTCGCCTTTGATCGAAAAAAAAATCATTTCCAAGTCATAACTTTCTTAACATTGAATGGCGTTGAATTTAAATTATTAACAATCCATAAGTACTGGTTTTTAAAAATTTTGTATTTCAATTAATCGTTTTGAAGAATAATTTTATGGATTTATTTGATAGACATATAATCAGATTTGTTACTCAGGGGGAATTTTAATGAATTATTTCAATGAGTTATGTGACACCGAATCCTGATTATATCCTGAAGTCATAAAACAAATTAATGAGAGTAATTGTTATATGCTAAGTAGATGTAGACTTTAAAACTTCTCGCATAGCTGAAAATTAATTCAATGAGAATGATCTTATTATTTGTTTCAGCAATCGTTCTTTTAACAAGGATCGAAATTACAATACCTTGCTAACAGACTACAGTAATCTTAGTAACACAATCAATTAACGTGAAAAAGTGTATTATATGCCTAAAATATTAGTTTTCCCTTAAATAATTATTGATTAATTAGTAATGGTATAAGGGTGGTATTATTCGTTATCACTCTCTCTCTCTCTCTCTCTTTCTGCTTATAAACTTAAAGATAATAGCATTTAGTGTCACAGTTAAAAAATTCTACAAGAATTTATATACGTGATAATATAATATTATATATGTATATATATAGTATTATACATGTATTCTATAATATTATATATGTGATTTTGAATATATTCTTATCCATATATAAGTCGAAAGCATGTTTTTTTCTTCAAGCGTTTACCAAATTTAGAGCACTGTATGTGAGCCCAATTGAAAGCAAGAAGTTTCTGTAAATTTTTGGTATTTCACCACGAGGTAAAATATGGTAAAACGGGTGGAAAAGTTTATAATCAAAACGCTGTGAAGTAAAAGCAAACGACGATAGATTTATTTCTTAAAAGCCTATTTGTATCAAGCACATAGTTTCTCATTCGTTTGCTGTCTTATTCTATTTGTATTATAGTCATAGTTTGTGCACCATTTGAGAGAGGGGGGGATGAGTGAAAAGAGAAATTCGTATACGGCACGTTATCGTCCATCTATGCTTCATTGCCTGGAGAGAAAATTCACCGCTTGATTATCATATGTATTTAGACATCACAATGGGCCGTGGGTAGCCTAGTGGTTAGAGCATCAGACGCCAGACCGGAAGGCCTGGGTTCGATGCCCGATGCCGCCAAATACTCGCCGAGTACAAACGGAAAACGTGCTTGTTAAATCTGCGGATCCGAATGGTGTCGCCATCTATCGTGAGCAAAATCGTGCTGTCACCTTCATGGGCTCAAAGCTTAGGCTAATGACAGACGTATCTCTAGCCCGTTACCATGATGAATTTCGTGGGCCTCGATATGACTACGTCATACAGGTGGCATAAGTAACAACAACAGACATCACAATAAGTCTATGTGGATTTCACGAGCTTTGCGAAAACACGGATTTTGACGCAGAATCACCCCCTCCCGTCTTCTTTTAGAATAAATTTTCTATTCAGAATACCCAGATAATCAACAGATTAAAATCGCTTGCGCATGATAAAGGGAAAATGTTAACTAAACCATTTTCCCTTTGCTATGCTTTTTCCGAGATCAGCAAATCTACATAATCTGATTCCCTTACTTTCACTTTAAAAAAGTTCCAAATATTGTCGCCTTATACAGGGACACAAACAATAATAAAGTAAATATTTTATCAAAGAGAAAATAACCTATTTTGTTTAAATTAGAATCAAAATAAATCGTTCAATGAACTTTATAAAACCAATGATTACCTTTTTAGCGATAGAAAATGCATTGCTTTATTTATAAGGAGCATAAATATTGATATTTGTTAATTCACCTTCTTAAGCTAATGTTCCCTTTTTGACAGAATCAGACATTAAATAACAAGCAAACAAACAAAAATTCGTATAGACATTACAATGTATGCTCCAATACATCTTATCTATAAACCGATCCACATAGAGAGAACAATATTAAAAGTTATTACCAGAACCCTGCAAATGTAATAAAAGCGCATGTAGTTTCTGATAAGGCTGTTCATTTATCAAAGGTGATTTCTGAGACAGCAAAGAATGACAATGTGAAAGGAGTCGTGTCTATTGGGATTTACTATTATTCCGGGATAATTCAAGGAATGTTTCCTAAGTGCACCTATGAGATTAATCTGTGCCCTAAGGTCCATTTACCTGAAAGATGATTTATGTTTTGGGAAGGTTTGTCTGGTTTATGTTAACTGAATACTGCTCATTTATTATGCAAATTAAAGCGATTTATAATGAAAATTATTGTTATAAATGATGCTGACCAATACTTATGATTAAGTGGAAGAATTTACAAAGAAATTTCCAACGGGGATTTAACGAAAAGATACATTTTGCAAACTTTATATAAAGTAGCACGAAGAGGCAAGTGTTTAATGATTATATGCAAGTTTTCCACGTGAAATGCACGTGTCCATAATAATAAAGAATGAACAAAGATTTATTAAGGGCGGGTAAAGTAATGTGAATGAGATATTACGAAAAATGAAGGACTACCTCCTGGGATGCCACTAAGAATGGTGCAAGGTTTAATTATTCTAAACTTTAAGTTAAGTTATTCATTCCGGTTTTTACAAAGTTTCAGAAGGCTTATCAAATAATCTTTGCGAGTATTAAAAGTGAAATAATTCTTCCTACAATAAGAATAATAGTTTATTATTATTATTTTTTTTTAAAAAAAAAGGAATATTCCAAGAAGTATTTTTCTGGAAATCAAAAGTAACTGATTTAACTGATCAGTTAATTTTAAGATATTGATGTATAATACACGTATAAAAAAGGTCTATCCTCTAAAGAATTTTAATACATCCGAATAACTCAACAGTTATTTCTAATATATATACACTGTTTTATCTGCTAATTTTAAAGTAGAATACAGAAAATAAATGTAACGGCTATTTTAAAAACCGAAATTAATTATATCATTTTTTTTATTGCGAGCATTTATAAACCACGTGCACCATACAATGTATCACACGGGGACTTATAATACAAAGATCCATGCCTTCTCCGGGATTCGAACCTAGGTCCTACGGCACCGCAGTTAACGTTACTAACCACTATACCGGATGTTCGGCTATTATATCATTAAACACGAATTCAGTAACTAGTACAGAAAACCATAAATAATTTTAATGCTTATTCAAATTTTATCAACAATGCGATTTATTAACTTATTCTTTATCACCTCCATCAAATGTTCTACAACGAATTGTAGAATAATCTGATAATATACAGGGTATCCTAAAAAAACTGCCCAAATTGTTCACTGCTAGATTCCTCGTTGAAAGTACATTAAAAATGCCTAAGGAATACATGTACGATCTGTAGTTTAAGAGAATAATTCGATAAACAAAGTAAGAAATTATTTAATCTGAATCATATTATTTATTTAATAATTATAATATAAACAAATAAACTATCTCTCTCTCTCTCTTACTTTGCGATAATATTTTACTCAATCAAGTAATTCATCAATAAAAAGTGTAAAACATTGTTTCTCAAAGCAATCAATGTGTATGAAACCAATTGGGTTAAGACACCGAAGACTTCACAAAAGAACTCTACAACATTCACTATCTAATATGGCAATAATTAATATTTCAATAATAAAATATTTTAAGGAGATCTCTATCGTAGTTCATTGGTATTGCACTTTGAAACAATACTTTGCACACGTAAAATTTTAATCGCATCGTATCAATTTTGCACTTTATTCAACTCTTTTGATGCAATGCAATTGTGTGCAGAAAGTAAACATTATTTGCTGAATGATTCTGCGACAGACAAAGCAAATCTGTGAAATAGAATTTTACGAACTCAAATATTCCATTATCAAAAAGTATAAAATCTCAGTTTTAAAACAACTAAAATAGATTTTATGAAACCATTTGATTTCCAAAATCTAAAACCCTGTTGATAACAACGTCAAACTGATGATGATATTCCCCTTTTAGTAGAACAAACTTAAACAACTGAGTATAGTTTATTTTTCTTTCCTGAAGTGGACTCGTAGAATCGGACTGGAAAACGAAACTGAATTGAAATGAATGAGAGAATCTGACCTCAACAGGGCAATGGTAAAGTAACCTGCCAAGGAATCCATAAAACACTCAAAAAGCACTTATCTGGAAGATTTCCTTTTTCTGTAAATAGATCTAGGATCACTTTCAAAGAAATAAAACCTTTTAATGCTATTTATATTTAGCTTCAATGGCTCTTCGTACTTCTTTTTGTAGCTGTAGAGACTGTTTTTACTCTAAAGGCATTTCTGGAGAAAGCGGAGCATACTTAGGTACTGACAATAAAGAATTCAAGCATTTTTGAAAATGGCACTTATAATGTTGCAAAGTAACGTATTTTTTTTATTTAGTTTGTTTTCTAAGTATAAAAGTGAAAATTTGTTTCAAATTGCAAAAGTAGAGTGTGTGCTGGTACAGTTTTAGTCTTTTATATGGAGAAAAGCCGATATTTATTGTTGAGCCTTTTCTTTTATTTGAATTACATACTTCGTTTGTTTTATGCATTTATTCATGGAATACAGATTTAGTATTTAGATAGGGAAAGGAATTGAATATCTTATATTGCAACGTTTCGCAGCATTAAATTAAGTTTGCAGTCTTATTTTACATTAACGGAAGAATGTATAACCATACAGCTACATAATTTGGTATGTATCCATTGTACAAGCAAGATGCAATGGATTTCATGGATCTTTAAAAAAAAAGTACGTATTGCTACATGCACATAATTTCAAATGATGTAATAAATGATTATTTCTTATTGCAAAAATATTACTTTCGTGATCGTGGTAGTTGAGTAGTCATGGTCATAAATTTGTGGTAGGCGTTACTAAGACGCGAGTTCGAAACTTAGTTCTACTGAAGGCGCGTCGTGTGGATGGGCTATCCGTCGAGGCTATGTAGATAGCATGTAAATAGAAATCAAAATATGCCTTATGTAAATATGAAATTATTTTCAATGTATCTATTAACGGGAATTTTTCTCTTTTTTTATACTTTGATTTAAAAATTTATATAACTCTAATTTTTCTTACTATTTACTTTATTTACTGATACTTAATCGCTTGGTATTTTAAGTTTTGTTTAAAAAGTTGGCATCCTTTTTGTAATGAATCTATCTCTACGTGAGAATTGTTTAACTGACGGTTGGAATTCGATCACTATATTCTATATTCGATTTCTATTTTTGGCATATAATAGGAGGAAATACCGCTGATTTTAATGATCGATTTAATAAGGGTTCAAATTGCGCATAATCTTTTTAATGTTCTTACGTGTAAAAAAGCGTTATTACATCCTAGTTTTGGTTAAAAATTTAATTTATTTCGAATTGATAATTTTTTCATTATGTTTTGAACACTGAACCAAAGAAACAAAAACGACAAATTAGTTAGCAGTTATCCTTTTAGGAACAATGAAAAATGTTGAACTTCGTAAATGTTTTGTAATAAGTCTGTGTATGAATTGCTTCCTCAGCTGTGTGATCAGTTAAGGCTATCTTCGGTAAAAGTACGAGAGCTTCAACTAAACACGAACCACAAATTCAGACAGAAAGATGCCTCAATTTCCATGGAATTTTGCAATATTATAACTCATACCTCTATTAACAATATAATGTTTAATTTTTTTAATTTCAAAATAGTCTATGAATGCTCTTTTTTGTTTTAATACGTGAAGACATAGTCCATTTAGCATTACGATATGAAGAAAAAAGCGAAACCCATTTTATACCAGAAAACATTAAACAACTAGGTTAAAAATGGGAAGTATGATAAAAAATGCTGCTCTTTAAAGGATAGGGAATCCAGGGTATTATATTAATTTTTTTATTTCTTTTATATCTGAAAAATGTTCCAAATTCGGGTCATATTCTTTAACATTAACCAAAGATGGCCGTAAGTCAGAGGTTCTTAAACTTTCCATTGCCACGGCCTACCTTTACGTATCCGTCTGGCATCGTGGACCTCAAGGACTTTGACCCCCCCCCCTTCCCTGACTCCCAACGCATGGCTAAATGATGGGTCATTGAGGGCAATTAAGAGATCTTGTCTAGGATAGCACATCTTTCAATTTTTCAACGAGGCCTTTCAGTCTGTAAAAGAGAGAAATCTTAACATCAAATGAGAGACCTTCACTGACCCCCTTAGACCACTGGGAGTCCACGGAACCACAGTTTAACCCGGGAGCAGGCGCTCATTCTATATTAACGTCAATGGTCACGCAGGGTGACTGAGTTGCATCAATCCCTTTTTTATAATTATTTTTATTGTACATGATAAAAAACGTAATTCCAGAGAATATTTTAATCAAGAGAAAAAGTATATCTACCTATTTTTAAGGACTTTTCAATTTTTCTTGGGTAATTCGAGAAAATTAAAATGAACTAAAATGTTTCAAATGTGCGTGACTTTAATAAATGACACAAATCACACAGACACTTTTCGTTAACATTAAAGGAATAATATTAGCAAGCAAAACTGCCATATTTTGTTCAAGTTATTGTAGTTTTACTGTCCTTTGATGATCGACAAATAGCATGTAGAACTTTTTCTCGCTTATGTCTTATTGACAGGGCGCAGAGTAAGTACACTTGTAGCTTCATATTTTTCTTGATGAATTTTTTTATGTAGCATTTGAAAACTTTCCTTTTAACTCAAACGCTTCATGTTCATTACTTTTCTCAAGTTTACTTTCGTTATCAAGTTCAATATCCATTATTTCGTCAGGTTCTACGCTTGCTTGATCAGTTTCAACTTCAATCGATAGAGATAACACAGAAGGACATTTCTTTCTTTATATTCTTCCTGTTCATTTACATTTATAAACCATAATGAGTCGCACAAACAACAATCAAAAACTAAAGCATTCACCGGGTAAATTGTAGCCGTTTCATAGAAAATGTTTTGGATCAAAAAGGTCTCGCCGGAAACATTGTCACCCAAAGTACTTTGAGGTTGTAAGAAAACGTTCACCGTTCTCAAGAAAGAGGGAGATATGTCACAAATACAGTTTGGCTCCCAAGAAAACTGTCACATAGGAGGATACTAATAAAGGCATTGTTTACAAATAAACAGTTTGCCCAGAATTAAAGATTTCGTAAGCCTGAGGTAACTATGTGCCCCGCGTGACCGCTCCCAGTTTAAGAAACGTTGAGTTAAGTTAAACACAGATTGAACAAGTCAAGATAACTAATGCAAGGCAAAAGGAACAAAACAAAAGTGCGAGGCAAAAATACAAGGCACATAGTAAGGTAATAATTAATTTACTATTTCTAATTAGAAAATAGCATTAAATATACGCTAATGAGGGTACACAATTTAATAATCCTCCAATTTTTAGTTAACTACATATCTTAAGCACAACTAAAACATACACCTAAAAAATATATTTGTCACTTGCACCTAATCTGGACAATTAAAGAAAAACACGATAAAAACAAAGGGAAAATTACAAAAAAGCAAAGAATCTTAAAAAAGAAATTCACAGTCGTAGTTTTCTGAAAAACATTCCCTCCCGAAAGCAAAATGAAATATATAAACTGAAAAATTCTCGCATGAGACTGGAAATAAAAAAAATAGAGATAAATTAAAAGAAAAGCACACCCGATCTTTCCCTTTTTCTCGTTCCTAGCAAATTGGAGTCGTGGTCCTCTTTTCCAGAAAAAGAATGGAAAAAAGTAACCATGACTATTAAAAAAATCGTTCAATTAAGAACTAGAGTCCTGCGCCTAGAGCTTCCAGTAATTAGCTACGGCACGCAGAAAAAGAGGGAAAAAGAAGGAAACTGGAGAAAAAAGAAGAATTCAAAGAAATATATAAAGAGAGGAAAGTTAGGATCAAGAAGGAAAAGAATTTCAACTACAAGAAAATGTGGCTGTATGTGGTTCGTCAGCATTTGCCGAGTAACAGCGCAGTTTCCCATTTTCTGGAACAGGAGTAGTAACTCACGCGAACTGTTTCGATTTCTGGAGTTGAATTCTTTTTTTAGCGAGGAATGTGTTCCAGAAATTTAAAAAAAAGGAAGAATGAAAATATTCAAAAAATGGAATAAAATTCTCAGGAAATGCGTGATTAGCTTTTTTCTTTGTAGATGGTATAATTATGTATTTAAAAAATATTTAAGAAAACTAATTTAAAAATAATTAGGCTAATACAAATATATATACAAGTTGTTATACAAAAAACACTTCCAATTGTATATACATTTCTTATTATATAATGTATTTCTTAGGGAATTTGTTTACATTTCAAAAAGTAGAAAAAGGGCATTCACTATCGCGCTTTTTAAGGAAGCCCTTGGATGGAAAATGGTGAAATAACTAATTTTTAATGAACGTCCTGAAATTTTGTACAAATGATGTTCAAGTGTTGTAAGTGTCATAACGAAAGTATTTGGTAGAAGTATTAATAACTTTTTTGAATAATTAAAATTCAAATTGAAATAAAAGTTAAAGAACAGATATGAAATTTCTTTTATATGGATAATGGATAGAAAAATGAACTAATTTTTTAAAAATAAATACTTTATTTTCAGGGGGAAAATTAGAATTGGTACAAAACTTCTTTTGTAATCTTGTGGAAAATTGCGTAAATTTAAAACTGAGGAAATTGTGTTGACTTTCAAATTTGATCATGCAATAATTATTTTTACCCTTAAAATGTATCAGATTCATTTAAGTAAAATATTCACACAGAACCTTTTATTTATTAAATTTTTTAGCCTCGATTACCGCTTGTGTTGAAAATCTAGACTTCATTTCTGTTTCTTTTATCCGTGCAGTGTCTACTTGAGAAGAATTAACGACACAAAAACGCCCTAATTTATAACACAATCATTTTATATAATATTTAGAAGAGACCATCCATTGTTGGCTCATGTCAATATCATCTATTTTTGAGAAGATCCTAATGCGTATACTGCACGTAGAATTGAAAAGACATCTGAATTCAGAGTCTTTCTATATGCACATTTTCTTTTCAGTAACTTAGGAAAAGATAACATATATGAGTATTATTGCATCCATAAAAATAATAGGCGAAGAACTTTTATGCTTTCATAAAGCTTTACCAATGGATTTTGCCGTATGGTAATCACACCACGAGCAGAAGTAACAAGGCAGAAGTGATGCACCCGTTTTTCATCTGTTAAACGATAATGGCAACAAATAAATACCCATAAGGTTTTTACTCATATCATCTAGGAGAAAATCTTTCAGTCGTTTAGCAAAATTTCCCATAGTAGGTTATAAATCTATCAATTTATCTGTAACATTTTTCTCCCATCTATACTTTTGCTGTTAAACTCACACATAAATTTTAATTTACGAAGTCTTGCCCAGATATACGCTTTTGAACCTAGCTAAGTCATTCAACTTTCTTCAGATTATATACCACAATACTTTGCAGCTCTGGAAATCATTTCGTGTTTTTTGTTTACATTGCATTTAAAGAACAAGTGTTCTTCCTCTTGGCATTCACATTTCTTTTTTCACAAGGCTTAAAAGTTGTCGGATTTCAACGCTATTTATTTTAAATGATATCCGAATGATTTTTTTAAAGATATATTTGAAATATCGACTTTTTGAACGATCAAAAGTGCTAAGTAACCTCATAAGAATATATATATATATATTATAAAAACATATACTTATATTCGTAACTTTTAAAAAAAACTTGCATGGTGCAATATGAAAGCAATATTTCGCTATCCTTTCCCCTCCACACACAAAACCTTCCCTGCAGACTTAGTACCGCCTCTATCTAGAGGCATAGAACAAGTAGAGTCCTGGAAAAACCCCATAAATCATGGCTTTTGGGGAATTTTCCTTTTCTCTATCTCTTCTGATTTTCTCTATCTAAACATCGCCATCCCCCTAAGTCGGGGTTCTTTTGCCTGTTAAAAAGCATTGTAACAAGTTGTACCAGTTGACCAGTTGGATCTATAAAGCAACATCGTACCTTCAATAAAGACTTTGAATCCCATAGTTGTCGTTACTGGGTCATTGAAATATTACACATACACACACACTATGACTCGATTGGTTGTTTGGTTTGAAATAATGACGCACTTAAAATAGTACAAATACATTTAGAGATGGACTTTGTAATTGAATGATACCTATGGCCTGATTACTTTCTTTCTTTTCCAATTAAAGGGCACATTTGGAACATATTTAATACGGGTCAGAATACATTGGTCTGAAAGATGAATTTTAAATTGTGTAAGGACTCAGGGTAAGTGAGTGAGAAAATATTTACGTCGCACTGTTTAGTTACACAGGGGCTTTTGGCGACGGATTTTGTAATTTGTATAAAAACTCGGACTCAAAACACATGGGAAGTTCAAAATGAAAAGGAAATACCCATAGGAAGAGCACAATTGAATTTTAATCGTACTAATATTGAAAAGAAGAAAAAAAACTATTGAATAAAAAAAACATGCACACTCAATTCCAAATGATTTTTATTAAATGATTATAAGTTGTGTTTATTTTCGTAATTAAAAATAGATTAACTGCAGCATTAGATGTTAACGAAATATTCGGAAATCAGCTATAAGTTTACCCTTATTAAATTCAATCTTAAATATTTATTTTTAATTTAAGTGTAATTTTTTGAAATATAGAACTTTTACAATTTGTTTTATTGACAAATGTGATATTTGATGATCAATAAAAAAATTAAAAAAATACACATAAATAAGTTGATTTTCTTTTTTTGAAAAGAAGAAATAGTTTTCATTTTTTGACTCATATTGATATTTTTGCTATATACGAAAAATTTCTTTCATTTCCATTATTACTTTTGCCTTTAACTGATTTTAAATATTTAATGCTGTAAAGTTGTACAATTTTTAAAATTGCTTTGGTGTACCTTTAATATGTATTTTATATGTGTATTAATTCTTTATATTTATATATATTATATAGTGCCCAATTTTTTAGTATACTTTAAAATATAACAATATATAAAGGCAATTTTAAATTTTATTTCTTAGAACATTTTACATTTTAATGGATAAACATTCTGGTAATAAAATAGGAAAATGTATCCTATTTGAAAAGAAATAAAAGGACATTGAAATAAGAAATATATTTCTTCCGAAAAATGTAAGATACTAATGTACAAATATGAAACAGTTTCTCCATATTCTATAAATGATGTTTACAAAAACTTACATATAACAAAATACGGCAATTTGATGCGAAAAACTCATATGAATAAAAACAAAAGTATTTTTCTACTGTTTCCATAACGATATATTTTATTTATATTTTTAACTCGCAAACATATTTCAAATTCAAGGAAACGTTTACGCAGACACGTTGAATGTAATAAAAATTCACTTTAAAAGAAAGTTACGCTGAAGTGGAATTCTTTACACGAGTTTATGCAATTCCGAAGAAAAATATATTAATGAAGTAATGTGTCTAGGATATTTATCATCTCCAAAATTATTTTTATTTATTCTTTCAACAAATACATACCATCGGACAAAGAAATAATTTATGTATTACATATATAAATAAATAAATTATTATCACATCGTAAAAAAATGTCGGTTTTAACGAAAATGAACTCAACTTTTGTAACGTATATTCATGCCAATAAAACATCTTTTGGTGAGTATATTTGATTTCCCAGGGACGTCTTAAGGCATGGACCAAGTGGGCCCTGGGCAAGGGCCTCAACCTCGGTGGGAGCCTCGTTTTGTTTTTGACTCGGTCGTAATAAAATCATGGCCCGGATAATTTTAATGGTCAAATATTATTCCCATACATATTCTCCGAAAAACAGAGAATTTCAAACTCCATGTCAAACTGACAAAAGTAGTAAGATTGTATTATTATATGCTGACCGTTGTCCATGTCTAGGCCCAGGCCTAATTCCATAAGCAACCATTCAACTAATTTAGTTGAAATGCGGCCATAGTTTGAGCCGGTTTGTGTTAAGATTTTTGAGATTATGAGTCGTGCACATTTATTTGTTTCAAATTATCGTTTGACAATGCTATTTTCTGTCTACTTTTAAAGATCTAAGTTAGGGCTTACTTTTCCATGGCCCCCAGGGCCTCAAAAAATCTTAAGATTTCTCTGGGCTCAGGGCCTCAAAGAACCTTAAGACGTCCCTGGATTTCCCATTAAAAAGATCTACAATGAAAAGGGTTTTATTGGCTGTTTAATTGTATATTAATATCGTTCTTAAAATCAACCCAAAGATCACTTGCTATGAGCCTAAAAATTTTGAACTACGCTCAAGTGGTGTTAATAGCAATCATCACATTTACCTTTCAACCACTACGTCAGCGTGAGGACTTCAAGAGCTGAAAGATTTAACGTACATCAGCCTCACTACACGAATTTTAAATGGTATCAGAGGTCGAAATTAAAGTTTGCTATTGGGCGGACTCCCACTTTCGAACACACATCCTATTAATGTTCCAACGGCAACTAGGATTTATGCGAGAAAGTGTTCAGTATAAAACTCTTAGTCATAAATTGTAGGGAAGTCAACCCTTAATCTTGCGGAGATCAAGAATTGTAAGGAACCAAACAAGCTTCTCACGTGAAATCGCCCGCCTCCGATAGTAAATTCCACCCTGTGAGGGGTGACAGCGGACCAATGGCTGAATGACGATTTCGGCTATGTCCAATAGAGAAAAGGTCGTTTATCTTTCAATGAAGGCGTGACTTAAAACGGCTTTTCAAGAGGGAAACTCCTTTGACCCCTTCAGACACACGATTTTTTAAAAAAAATTTTTATGAGACAAGTAAAAGACTTTCATTTTCAGACCTACATCAGTAATTGACATTGACACGATAATGCTCGACAAGAGAACGAATCTATGAACATCAATAAAAGGCTCTTTCGCAAGCTCAACTGAGTACCCGAAATTTGAGGTCCAAATGCTAAGGCGTGTAGCAAGCTATGAAATATAAATTTTTTCAAAATTTAACCAAAAGTTATTCTAAAATAAAATAATTTTTGAAGTGAAAACTTCTTTAGTGGCGTTGGGCACTTTTTGGTAGGTGAAAATTTATGGGTTCGCGTCACCGACATGCTCTGACTGGCGCACGCGCAGTGTGCTGTTCGCCTTGGACACTTTTCGGATGAGTGAAATCTCGTGCGTTCGCGTCACCGACATGCTTACAGCAGTATATCTGTTGCTATACAGCTGAGGTATAGTGCTGTGTATATCTTATAAGTGAAATTGAATGGAACCGTATAAACATGCATTTAGTTGTTGCTCGGAGTGTCAATAAATGTGAAAACCAGATTGATGTTGATAATTTTAATTCAAACATTATGAAATTTTAATACTAAAAGTTCTAAGTTTTCACTTCTATCGGTAGTCTCTATAACTGCATTTTTTTTTTCAAATGCACGTGAAGCACTCAATCAGCGCAAACCTCGACATATCGACAAGCGGTACATCTGGACAGCCTTATTAACACAATGACTTACATTCTTCTTTCTCTCGTTTTAATACTTAACTTAATTATTTTTTCTTACTTAGCTGAATTGCCAAAAAATGTACTATGCTGTCTTTGAGAATTTGGGAATTATAAATATTTAAAAAGAGTCATATATAAATTAATGATTAAATATATGCTGTTCCTATTTACATTAAAAAAAACAGATCAAATTATTATAACGAATTGTGGATTATCAAATAACCGATATCTTACTTTATCTAAACCGATTTTTGGTTTATCTAATATCTTATGTTAATTAAATGTTAACAACTTCCACGCATCAATAATCGCGAAACAGGAGGTACATAACTATATTCAAAACAAACCTCTATCCATATTTTCTTTTAATTTAGAAAAAGTAATTTAAAAAGAAAATACACACACACAGAACAGGTATCTATACAATCTACCTCTGCGTGCCAAATTATTGGTCAAGAAAATATAGGTAAATAAGGAAATAACGCGTAATAATTTTAGTATATTACAATAATTTCTAACTTACCTTGGGACTCATTATCTCATATATACAGCATACAGCTAGAACTGTTAGGGCTTGTTCTTTACATAGTAATCCTAATATAGCTAATACGGATGTTACGCCGCATTCTTGCCAAGCTGAAAATATATAATTTAATCACGGATTTTAATTTCACTTAAAACTAAAAGCAAAAGAAAAAAAAGCAATAAAAAAGTAATAAAAAGAAATAATAAGGGAACACTATTTTCGACGCATTAAGTTTCTATTCAACGTAAAGAACTGTATTTCTGTTAATTAAACACATTGACTGAGGTACAGTTTTAACGATGTCATTTATCATTGAGTTTATTACATAATAAAGATATAAACATCGCTGACATAAGCGAAAGGCACCTACAGTCTCTTTGCCCCATTGTTTTTTAAATACTTCTCGGTAAATATGCGTCTCACAGAACAATCATAATAGCACCATTTATTGATACACATAAACACTCTAACAGTATCCTGTTATAAAATATAACTTTTTTTAAGTTGAAAGTTCAATTAAATTGGAAAATTAAAAGTTTGATAAATAACTAGTGTAAGAATTTTGATAAATATAACAGATGAGCTAATATATAAATTGCAAAACGTAGCATGTATAAATTAGATTAATTTCAATACATCAATACCATTTGATAAATTTTATACATCTAAATACGTCCACATGCTAAATAATCTAGAATATTCCACACACACGCACACAAAATCTATTCTTTTAAGCCAATGAAAAAATTGTTTTACTCATTATTTTCAACCCCCTTTCCCCCCATGTTTTTGTTTTATAATATTAAAAAGATAATTCTCCTAAAAATGCAAGATATATCCACATCATTTATCTAAATACAACATGAAATTATATTTTTTTTATTCATCTTTATAAGGCTCTTTGTTAATAGTTATAAGATAAGCTTTTCTTCCTTTTAAAAAAAATTGTTTTTTACGTTCATTATGATTTCATACACAGTAAATGCCTACTACAATTTAATCTTAAGAATAAATCTTTTACTATAATAAACAATAATGTGTTTCGTACAATTTACTCTACAGCAAAAACCATTAAATATAATAACGAGCTCAACTACCAATTTGTATTATATTTATAAATTTGTAGAATATATATTTAATACTAGAGTACACGCAAATATAAGTAAGAACAATACATACAAAAAATGATTCATGTTGTAATTTTTTAAGGTTGAGAAAATGCTTAAACATATAGCGTAGAACAAGGTCTTATTAAAATTAATTATATTATTTTTCTGAATTACCTGTTTAAATAATACTTACATGAGTTGAGGTAATGGAAATCTTCGACATGATAAATTAATAATATTTTCGTCCAAATTAACAAATTTAATCTGTCTCATTACATTTAATAGTAATCGTAGTAATTAGTAGTTTTAAAAGAACTAAATTTCTAAAAAGTTCTTGTACGGGAAGTAAAGCATTTGCATAATATTAATGTTACAGTTATAAATAAATTTTCGTAAGAAATATATCTAATTAGTTTGCCAGAAAATTGAAATTTATACAAACCATGTATCAACATTTTACAACAATGACAGTTACTTTTAAGCAAAATAAAGCAATTAAATAAAAAGAAATTGGTTTCATACCATTTGTTTTGTGTTGATATCTGTTGTGTATATAATAAAGTAAGGCACAGAGGAAGGCAACTGCAGACAAAAGTTCAGCTCGACCTACCACCCCGCTCACCTGCAAAGAAATGTGATACGCTTTGAACGCACATTGTTGGGAACATACATTGATGTGAACACACATTAATGAGAACACACTTTGATGAGAACACACATTGATGTGAACACACAGAAATGAGAACACACACTGATGAGAACACAGATTGAGGGGAACACAGATGGAGTGGAACACACGTGGAGGGGAACGCACATTCATTGGAATGCAAATTGATGTGAATACAAAAATGTTAATACATTTCCCACTGGATAATGAAACACAAATTTCTTCATTTACTGGAATTTAAATACTTCACAGAGAAAGACAATTTTTAAGTAACATAAAGAGCATTCCGTAAATACATGCCTAAAAGCAAAAAAGTTGTACACATTTTTTTTTTCAAAATGGGTCCCTACAATTACGACTTCTAAAGTAAAAGTAGAATTGAATGTATAGAGTAATTCCACAGAATTTAACATCAGTTAAGTTCAATGTTACTTTTTAAATAATATAGGCTTAGATTTGCGCATTGTTGCATACTCTCTTATTATCAAATGAAGCAATCGACATTCATGCAATATCCTGCAAATAGTTCTCGGCAAGGCGTTGCGTGGAAAATGGCAAAGATAGATGCTTTGAGACGCTTAATACTAAATGTAGGAGAAAGACGTTCTCCTTTAATTGTCACTGTATTTATCCATTTATTTATACTTTAGGCTAAAAATTTCATAATTAAAATTTTTTTGCATATTTTTGAGACCCATATTATTGAAAAAGCTTGCCTCCAAATTTCAGATCTGTTTTTAAGATATTTGAAGTTTATTGGTTTAGGTTTCATTTTAAAGCAGTAAAGCAGTTTTTCAATCTTAAATTAAATTAATTAAAAATATTTTTCAGAACAGTCAACTTTTTTTTAGTGTGAAATGTTTATTAATTCAAATTTTCATTAGTAAAATAATTTCCGCTTGATTACGTTTTGAGCTTTTTAAGTTCTCATAATTAGTTAATTAAGATTAATTTAAAGGCAAATATTTGCTTTAAAAATAGTTTGTATAACTTTAAAACTTTATCATTAATTTTTTTCCTATTGAGAAAATGCCATGGTCAAAATGTTCTCAGGTTGCTGTGAGAAACAATGTTTCGAAGACTCTAAAAATTAGAAAAAATAGTCTAAAAATTAGAAGACTGAAAATGATGATTCTAAAAATTAGTCCTCAGCTGATACTGCAATTAGACTTTCGAATACAAGTATAATGAATTCAAATGTTGCAAATAAAACTGAATATTACCAAAAAAAAAAACTACATTATACTAAACATATTGTAGTACTATATTTTAGTATTTTGAAGTCGTATAACAAGAGCTAAATCTTCCTAAACTGCCCCAATTTAAAACTGAAAGAAATTAAATTTTATGAACAAACCTGGCTATTTTTAGCTTTTTTCGGAATGAAGTTAATAATACAATCTGAATAGAAAACAAACTATTTTAACTGTTAATGTCTCCAAATTTTTTTTTAGAAAGATGGTACTGTGTAGACTTAATAAACAATTGTGTTACATCATTAGATGTGGTTGTAGTAATTATCCTATAATAATGTAACCAATTAAACATTTATGTTTTCTCGAAACATGACACATTGGACATATAGACGTAACACCTCTTTGATTTCAGAAAAAAGAGATTTTATGTATGCGTGTATGTATATATATGTGTGTGTGTGTTTAAAATGTAACAAATGACTAACTAAGCCTTTAAATCAGAGGTTCCCAAACTTTTTGTCTCGTAGACCCCTTGAAATGTTTTTCAGTTTGTTGTAGACCTCTTGATATTGAATTTTAGCAAATTTATCAACTTAAATTTAAATGTCTTTTTAAAAGCTAGTGCTACTATACTACTACTTAAAAGAAACTAAATTTCTTACTGTAATGAAGTACGGTGTTTGAAATTTAAAAATCATATGTTAATTAATTAAATTAAAATTAATTGATAAATAAAACTATTGAATTAACTAACTAAACAACAAACAAATTATTTTAATGAAAGGGATGAATCTCTAGCACTACAATATCAAATTTTCAACATTTGGTATCAATCTTGTCTGGTTTATTTTTAAATCTCCTCTGTTAGCAGAGTGTCTAGTTTTTTCTTCTTTTTTTGAGATTGGCAACTGCTCTGAAACTCCTTTACTCTAGAAAAAGCAATGAAAAACTTCCTAACAATATTCCATAAGTTGAGACAAATAACATGACTTTTTAAAGCCAAAATGGCTGGCATCCGTTTCTAAACACTTTAAGATCTTCGTTAAAGCTTATTAGTTCCTATTCTAATGAGACATTTTTTTTTCAATATGACCATATAAATGCATTGCCTACTGTGGTATTGTCATAGTCAAAGCATTCTCAAACCTATTTTCAAAATCTGAATAAAAGGCATTTAAATGTTGAATGTAGGTTAAAATGTTCTGTTAGATTATGACAAATTTAGAAAATTTGGGACCTCCTATATTATACTTTTTTAGCTTAAATCAGGAAAGGAAAGCTGAAAGGGTTCTTGTTTTAATAAAATTTATGCTGTCACCTTGTAAATGCAAATTAACCTCAATAAATGTAGCAAATAAATCTGTTAAATAGGTAAAATTGAGTTTACACTTGATTTTAAATTTTCTCCTGGGGATCTATATAGACCACTTTCGGAATCACTGCTTTAAATAAATATTACAGAAATAAATGTAATATTTAAAGGTGTAAATGTAATTTTTCTTTCTAAATTCAGAAACTAACTAACCGTATAATAAATGACAGGAGAGCATAACTTTTTAAATTGTGTATATTTAAATCTAAACATTTTCAGACACAATTTGAAACAGGGTAATTTTTCAATTTACAGTAATATTTTTACACAATTAAAATCACAGGGTAATTAATCACCATCAATAATATAATTTATAGTTCAATTTATAGTAATTTTTTAACAAAATCAGTGAATAATTAAAAAAATAAAATCTTTACTCAACAAATTTATTACGAAATCTGAGATACAAAAACTAATTTTGATAGTGTTATAATTCTTATCAATAGTTATACAATTCCTTTTTAATTGCGTTATGCAATGACATAAAATATGATACAGAGCGGAGAAATAATCTATGATTGGCACTGCCAATGATATTGCACAACATATATTTTTATTGCAATGCATATTAAATGCTTCGCAATAACGTTGATAATCTTCGAGTCACACGTATTTCTACTTAAAAAAAATCAGAATGTCCAGACAAGGTTCAGATAAAAACGGAATTCTTCAGCAATTGTGAAAAATAGCAGTTATTGCCGAATTCGCCTGTGATTCTTGTTAGTGACGTAATATTTCAGCAATCCTTCATGACGCATGAAATTATTAACGTTATATGGTAGCTATAATTATAGCAGCCATAAAAGGGAACTGGAATTTCTTATGTGGAAGAATTATCTGATGTCGTTACATCTGGTAAATAGCTGAGTCTGTGTGATATATACAGTTGAAGTTAATATATGATCTAATATGTGGTTATCATAGGACGCCAGCGTTATGGAACACTTAAATACTGTTTATGGTCGTAAAAGAAACCGCATATTGCTAAAGTACTAATCGATAAAAAGAAGTGGAAGAAGAAAAAGCTACGAGTCTGTTATTACATGGTCATTATTTCAAACATAATACCAAGAAAGAGACAGGAATATACGAAATGGAGTTGAGGTAACGTTTTTCATTCTGGTACATTGTATGCAACACACCATCTGTGTATGGTTAATTGTATTTAAAGTATTTATATACAGCAAATGCACACAGGAACATATTTCAAAACTCTTTCGAAGTCATAATTTTTAACTCAATATATCACGAAAATAATGCTGTACTTTATTGTGGGAGCTTTGTAACTGTATTAAATTTGTTTAATCCTTTCATGGCACGTCAATAAAATTCAGTTAAAAAAGTGTTTTTTTTTTGGTAAGTAGGCAAATTTCAGAGAATTTGCACGTAGAGTCCATTGGCTTATGTCATTAATTATTTCTGTTATGCTCACATATAATAATTATGATTTTTTTAACCAGCATATTTACAAATAAAATCAGGTTGTTGAATGGTAAGAAAATATATAGTTAAGTTTCTATCGATGCTACTATTTAAATAAAATTCATTAAACGTTATATTTAAAATCTTGAACTAAGTCTTAAATTTCAAATATGTTTAACTATTGATATTTTTAATCAAATTTCAGGAAGGTATCTTTCAATTTATGAATATTGTAGTTTGACAAAACCAATTTAGCTGTTTTATTTTTAAATCCAATTTACTTGATGCGTTATTATTTATTAAAAAATATCTTTAAATCTATGACAATTATTTAAATATTCAGTAATTTCACTGTTTCATTTTTATATTTTAAGTATGATTGTTGATTTTAGAAGTTAAATTTATTCACACAATTCTTTACAGGTCATGGTAATTTTAATGTAAACCTCAATAGGTTTAACCTGTGTCCTTCCAAACTTTGTGACAGTAATTTTGGTGGGAGCAAAGTATGGAGCATTTTATCCTTTTTTTTTTCAAAATTTAAGAAGAAAAAAAAAATTCTGAAAGTCAAACTGCATGCTTTTAAAATCACAATTGGCATCCTAATTTTTTTTCAATTTGTTTCACGTAAAGCTTCGTTCCCTTTATTTTGTATCTACATTAACTTGATTTTGTAATTGTTTATAAATTCTCTATTTATGTAATTCATTGCATTGGTTTCGTTTCGTAATTGTTTGATTTTGTAGCGTACTTTTGTCTTTGTAACTTACTTGTTTTGTTATTTCATTATTTCGAAACTTTTGTTTTGTTATTACTTTTTATTTTATTTATCTTATGTTGTTCGTTTTACTTATTTCTATAAGCCTCGTGTGTGATACTTGTGGTGCATGGGTATTATTTTATCTGTCCTCAATAAAAAAATAATTAATTCAGGTGTAACACTTATTACTTTAAGCTTAAGAATTTCATAGGAATTTTCTTTAATGTGATTACATGCAAAAGTATTAAGTTGTTTCTTCCTCATAGCGTATTTCTAATGATATTCTGAATACTTACATGAGTTTTAGGAATTTAGCGTAATGTTTGATGTTATTCTCAAAATATTATTTACTTAATAATAGCTAATTATATCTTAATTATAGCATAATTATAGCTAATTCTTAAAAATATGATCCGCTTTTACAAGATAGGATAGATTTTTAGTGTTACTTCAATCGGTGTTTTAATGCAGGGGTTTCGTTGATTGTAAATAATGCAACTGTCAAAAGATATTTTTTAAATGTATTATTGATACTTCTATTCTGTAAAATATTTCTTGTTTTTTTTTTAAAAAAAGGTTACACTTAGTTTTTATCAAATTATTCTGTAAATTTACTGCTAAGGAAATGATTTCCAGAACGTTTTCAATAACTAAACCTTTTTTCAGTAATAACTTTTCAAAGAGAAACAGTTCTCGATTTTAAAGAATTCCTCGAATAATCTGTTTAAAAATATGCTTATCAATTCACATTACGTGCTATAATTACGCATTTTTCTAATCATCTTAATTTTGGAAAAAAAATTTGGCAAAAAAACCCCTCCTAACGTGTTATTAAATAGAAGATTCATATTCAAATATAATCCGATGATCTGCATAGAAATTAAATTTAATTAGGTTTATAAAAATAAGATCTAACGATTTAGAATTTACTAGCATTGAAATTTTTGTCGAGTTCACATTACAATAAATTACTATACATTCTGATTTATTTTAATAATAATAGCAGCAATTATACCGCAAATCTCTCGAGTTTGAAAGGAAAGAGTGTTTTACGCTGTAATGATTTATAAATAGATCTCGCAAGGTAAACATGCAATGTGCTAATTTTAATTTCAAATTCATTAATTCCAGACTTTTATATTAGTCTTTCTAAGAGTTATGATATTAAATATGAATTTTGTTCATGGATTTCCGCATTCATTATGTAAATTTTAAAATAAGTTAAATCAAAATTTATTATTAAAATGCATTTATTATTTTATAGATGCTTCACAGACTTTAATGCTTCAATAGATATTGGTTATTATCATTCTAATTTGGAGATAGTGATCATGATAATTAATCCTTTTTCTAAAACATTTTCTCTTGAGATAGCTTATATGTACTTTACTTTACTTTTTTTTAATACATAAGATATAGTTTTCAAATTTTTTATAGCTAATTTGAAAATAAAATGAGTTAATATTTCTTATGAGTTGCATTAGTAAAAGTCTGGAATATATTAATCTTAAAAACGTGTTTTTTTACGACATTTATTATTTTATTAATAGTTACTAATTCTCAGTAGCGCACACAAAGATTTTTCAAGGGGGGAGTCCATGGTCGAAAGTCCCCCAACTCGTATTATACCTCAAGACAACACCAATTGATTATTCTAATTCTGTTTAAATCTGTTAACAAAAAACAGTAAAAAATAAATTGTTGAATTAATTAATAAAATAAATTGTCAATTACAAGGACTTAGTTAAATTTTACGTTATATATACATAGGATTATTATCAATTGAAAAAAAAACTCAAGGACTTTGGGGGGTTTCCGGACCCCCAGGACACCCCCTTTGTGTACACCACTGCTAATTCTCAATTTAATATGTTTTAAAATTATTTAAATCCTGTTTAACTTCTTGAAATGAAATTTATTTGAATAATACTGATAAGCTGAACTTCTGAATTTTTCCCGATTACTTTCATTTAAAAGTGGTACACTTCCAAATTGAACTAATTCAAGCGTTAAAATTTGGAGTAGCAAGAGTCGCCACTAGATGGTGCCACCACTGAAATGGCTCTCCTACTTGGGGAACTTGTCGTGTCTGTAAGGACTTGTGTGATAAAATGTAGCCCATTTTTTTAAAAAAAAATCCTCATTGTTCCGCGATTTGTGTGCACATGTTAATGCAGTTTTGTATAATGGCATAGCTACCTACGGCCTCTGTGTGAACGGGGTGGACAGCAAAGAGAGCAGACGAGACGAGGCTACTCGTTCCCGACGAGAAATGCAGGCACAATCTGAAAGAAAAAACGAAATTAATAATTATTCCATTTCATATATACATGTGTTTATTTGTGTATAAACATATAAATAACGTGTGGCTATACTTTCCTTTTACCTGAAATAATATTTGGGGGAAATTATGTTATCATAGTCAGAATTCTATTTTCCTAAGAGAAAAAAAAAGTTTTGAAAAAAGCAGTTTATATATATATATATATGTGTGTATATATATAAAAGCATGTATCAACTCAATAGTAAGAAATCCATTGGATTTTTTCATCCAGATCATGACGAAAACAGTTTTGCGCTCAATGAAAATTATTATGCGTGAACTCTTAAATAAGGTTTACGAAAATAAGAGAATCAATTAGTACTTGTCAACCCTTTAAAAAAATGGTCCCCCTACAATTAAGGCTGTTTTTTTCTTTCATATTAACGGTCTTTAGAATATGTAATTTAATGAATGTTTAAGTAAATATGACTGACTAATGCGATGGTATTTGGCTATAAAGCCAGTTGGAAACTTTTCAACATAAACATTAGGGGAGTTTTCTCTTTATTGACTGTCTTCTTATGTAATTAAAGAAGCATGCAAGCTTATTACATGCAGCAGGAACATTGTAATACTACAGTCTAATATTTTGTTGTCATAAATCTATTTTTTGTGTACTGAATTACTTTTCTGTATTTTCAAAAGCGTAGATACCTTTTATTCACCACTAACTTGAATAGTTGAAAGTAACAGAACCATTACTGTAGTACAACGACCTACTGAAAATCCCATGTCCATTTAATTACGTCATTTTAATTTTTTATAGAAAATAAAATTAAATATATTAATACCATGAATTGCTCAACACACATTATTGAGGGAATATTCCGAAGAAACTTTTATTTGGGTATATACTATAATGCTAATTAAACTTCAGTCGTATTTATTTACTTCTTAGAAAAATTAATGGACATTTGATGATTGCTTAATTCGTATATTATACTCGCATCTATTGCGTTATGTATTTGGATGGGAAGTAATTCATTGTTTCTCTGTTACCTGTAAAAAAACTCTTTTTCACTTAAATATTATTTTAGTTTAACTGCAATCCTTATCAAGTTACTTAAATTAAATAAATCACAGACATCAATTGCGTTAAACACACTAATGCAAATGTTCACAGATTAAAATGTCGAGTACCTGTTTTTGTAATTTTTTTATAAAAAATAAAGTTAAATATATTGACATCATAAATTGCTCAGCACACATTATTGAAGAAATGTTCTGAAGAAATTTTTATTTAGGATAAATACTATAGTGCTAATTAAACTGCAATTGTATTTATTTACTTATAGGAAAATTAATGGGCATTTGATAATTGCTTGCTTGTGAGTTTAGATGGGATGTAATGAATTATTTCCTTTTCACCTGCAAAAATATCTTTTTTATTTAAATGTTATTTTGATTTAACTGCAATTTTCATAATGTTACTCAAATAAAAAAAAATTACAAACAGACATCAATTGCGTTAAATACAATACTGTAAATGTTCTCAGATTAAAATGTCGAGTACCTGTTTTCATAATCGATTAAAAAGTTTACAAAAAAATGGTTCAGACTGATTCCGCAAATGGATTCTAGAATGATAATGAGAATTTTCTTTAGAAAAAGAGTGTTAGAAAGCATGTGTTATGCTTTTTGTAACGTCTAGTCTGTCTACAAGTTAAAAACTGAAATACATTTGGAAAAAAAATATTTTGTACATAAAGTTTGGATTTGAATTTTTTAAATTTATCAACTAGATTAAAAATTCTCTCCCTTAAACGAAATTATTTAAATGTAAATTTTAAAGGAATATTTTGAATAAATTCACGTGAACTCAGTAATAGTAAAGATAACTCAATAATATTTTAAATGAATGTTTAAATACCATATTTCTAATTCTCCTTAACTTCGATTGCAGTAATTTCATGATAATCGAAAATGAGTAAACATTGTTAATTATCATAATAAATATTATTATTAATATCCATTAAACATAAGGTACTTAAAAATACTTTTTCAAATTAGATCTTGCTCGTTTTAGCCGAGTTCAAGACTGGAACAATTTGGTAAAATAATGTTACAGCTATTTATACGATTTCAAGAGAGTCAATTAAATTTATGCTATCTAATATTTCAATATCAATTAAAACTTCTACAATAGTTGTTTACCATATATATTTCCATACCTTTACAATTTTCTTAATTAACACATAAATAAGAATTTCCAGTTATTAATATTCGGAATTGGAAAAGTATAACAAAAATCAGAAAGGAAGAACTAATCATAGAAAGAAAATATACTTAACAATTTCACTATATCCATTTAAAACTAATGAGTTTTGCTTATGGTAAAGTTTAAATATTCAAAGAAATAGACATTAAATATTCGAAAACCTTACGAAATTATAAAAATATTTAACACAAAATGATTTATTGTAACATAGCGAACTTATTCATTTTAGCTAACTCGAAAATCTCTCGATAAAATCACTCTTTCCTGATTTTTTTCCACTTTGTGAAATAATGAATAAAGAATAGATAAGAGTCTGTGTAGAGTTTTATCAACCATATATATCTTCCTATAAATCTATCAGTTGAAGATTAATAATGCAATTAATTTTATAGACAGACCATTCTAAATTGCACTACATTAATGATTCAAATACAATCGTGGGGTTGATTTTTATTCTGTACATTCTTTCTAGAATCAATTTCATTAATGGAATACGGAATTTTGCAGTCAGCTTAATGGGTTATCTAGAATGACCAATGGGATTACCAATTATTCAATAGTAGTTGAATATGCGGGTGTATGGATCTGAATATAGAATTCCGTGACGCTGATGAATTCTAATATTTTTGTAATTCACGAAATATGGATTACTAAACGTTAATTTTCATTAGCTAATGTTCTAGTATAATTATACTTATTCCCCATAATATATTTCAAGTTTTAGAAATGAATAATCTCTTGAATTTTGGAAAGGAGTTGAGACTATAGAAAAAATATTTTTTTTTTGTGTGGAAACTTTCCTTTAAATTCTTTTAAATATGCATACGTAGAAGAATATAAGAATTGCATCACAAGTAAAATGCTGAACCAAATACTAAAAGAAGAAAATGTAGGAATTTAAACAAATATTAATGTACGAATGCACATATTATCATAATATATTCAAATGATGCAAATTTACTATACATATCATGAAGTAAAATTTTAAAATACAAATATTGACTAAAATAGTAATGGAAAAGGGATGATGTAAAATTAGTAAAAGGGAAAAAATCATATAAATCTCACAAAAAATAAAAAATTCTAAAAATCTGAGGTTACTTATTGAATTGGTTATTTAAAAATTGCTTAAAAAATTAAAGACGCATTTCTTAAAATCGATTCATATACGATAGCTTTTCATTAATATTTAAATCTTACTATAGAATTTAAAACTTAGCATTATCAAAGTTAAGACCATTTTAGGTATGCCAGATTAAAACTATTTTCAAAAATTGAATTTTGTATATAATTTTTTTATTCTTTTTAAGTTACTGAAGTTATTATGGATTAAGATAATACTCTAAATGATATTTAAAAAATAGCAGCTATAAGCTAAAAATATTGAAATTGGAAAGTGATAAATAAGAAATGATTACTTGAAATAACTTATTATTTTAAAAATAGTTTATCGAAATTGATGTTATTTTGTCAAAAAGGAAAAGAAAAATTCTGAATATCACGAATGAATTTTTTGGCTAGATTAATGATTAAAATATTATTTTCGCTTTGATTCATTGACAAAACCTTAAATGGTTTAAATTTAATTTAATAGATTATTAATTAAATATATATTGTTGGAGAGTAAGTATTCATCCACATTTTAACTTTTTAAATAGAGCATTATTAATTTTTCCCAGCGTGTACTTTTCTGTTTATGACTTTATGTACTTCACCAGTTTTCATTCTTTCACTTTTTTAGTTTTTTGGTAATTATTTATTTTTTTAATGTAAAATAAGTCTTTTTTTAGTTTTCTAGTAAACTGAGATTATTGTGTGTTTGGCATTGTATCTTATAGCGAATATCAACGCTCCGCATCGATAAAAACACAAACCTTTTTTATTATGAACAAATGTAATTTAATATTTACTTGTCAACGTTTCTTAAAACATTCAGAGCATAGTTAAATTATATTAAATATCAAAACATTCTAACACAATATGTTCTCATGGCATTTATGATAACAAATTCTTTTATCTGTTATATTTTTCATGTTTAATTTCCCTTTTTGAGAAAATAACAATTCTTTTTAAAGGACATTGACTCCAGAAATGAAATTTCAAACAAAGCAATAACTGACAAATTTGTTGGATTTTTACTGCCTGAAAGGAAAAGTTCCAGCGAAATTTTACTCTCATTGAATACTTAAACAGCTATTTTTCTTAGTAATTGTTTACAGAACAAAGCAAGCGGTCTGAGGGTTCTTCATCGACAGTTCGTTAAGTGTCGTCATGGTTACATTATCAAGTTATTGACATGAAGTTCATTTAACGCTGCTAATTTCACAAAGAGCTCCACGCATATATCGAATTCATAATATCCATTCACACTCCCCGCGGAGTAAGAATAGACACTAGGAATTCGTAATACTATTTCAAATGAGCTTATCATAATTTTAAAAAAAATATTTGATTGAAATACGAATGCATGCTTAACCAGAAGTCATGGTCTGGTTACATTAAGAATAAAACCAGACCGTAATAAATGTATGCTTAACCAGAAGTTATTATTTTAATACATACATGTATGCTTGTATTAAAATTATCAGATCGCTTTTTCCACTTGACTAAGAATAATAAATATTCAAAAAATATCTTTACGTTATTGTTTTTATATATTCTGAAATGGAGATGGATCAAATATGTTTTCAGCAGTAAGTTAAAATATCATAAAATATTACACATGTGTTATTAGTATGCATGCGGTATAGTTTCTTTAGTTATTAAAGGCTTTCTCAATTTTCAATGGCTGAAATATCTCCAAACATATTTTTTTTCGCAGATTTTCCCCTGATTGGTTTTATTTGGATTGCCATCGCTTAGGAACAGAGAGGGTTCGGAACTTTTTTTTTCTTTTTCTAAATGTACTCTTTAGTCATAATTTTTTTTATCATTATCTTTTCTCAGTCAGGTTTTTCCTGTTTCAGTTAAATATTTTTGGTTATTCTCATAAGTATTAATGTTTTTAAAAAGTGATTTGAAGATATATTCTCTCTGTGTGGCTTTCCGATAAAAGTTTACATCTACTATCAAAACATTTTAAATTGGACAAGACTGAATGGAACTTGTAGTTTATCATGACTAACATGTTTTTCTCAAAAAAAAAACCCATGTAGTAGGGTCTTAATTTTAATCTCACATTAAGCTGTTTCGATTATAATCTCTATATTGTGGCATTGTATCCATTTTTTGGAGGACAGTAAATTTCTTAGGCTATAATCAATATTATTTACTAATTTCTTTCTTTTGTTTTACTATATCAATGTTTGGTTAGATAAAAGTCATATACGGAGAAAAAATATATACTGTGCTCTATTAGCTTAATTAAAATTACATACATACTATTTTAACGCCCCAATTTTATTTTCATCAGATTTTGCATTATGTGATGTTGATATTTTGTAACTACATAACTTAAGATATATTGTTTCAGCTACTTTTTCTATCCACTCAAGTTTACAGTAGAATTTCCATGCAAGTGTTTTACATTGGATTTTGGGAATAATTTTGCTTTCTGTGTTTTCTTTTATACCGCTATTCCTCAGAAATAATTATTTGTTACCGCACATAAAATAAATAGGAACCCGTATAAAAAATTTAATAAAAGAATTATAAAATATTTCAAAGCCCACTCAGGGCTGTATAGTAAATAAACAAATTTAAACTGTCTGATACACAAATTTATCCTTCTACTGAAAAATATTTAGTAAACATAAATTAATGATTGTTATAAAAAGATACGTTTAGATAAAGATGAGTAATTAAAGTTGGGCATACCATTTAAGTTAAATGAAAATTTATTTTTTGCTTCATTGTAATAAAAAATTGAAATTAAAACGATAATTTAATTTTCTTTTATGAATAATTTATTTAAAAAAAGCTCTTAACAAGTAGTGTAAAAATTTTTTTAAAGTCAATTCCTACTTAGGTCAACAAAGAATATTTTTATTTTAGTTACTTTTCATTAAATAGTTACAATTCATATAAATATTTATATACATATGACAGATACACAATATTAAGTGGCAAAATAGAAAGCGATTTTCCATTTTTTTCTTTCTATATATGGCGTTTACTATTATTTTTTGTTTGTTACTATTTATTTATTCATTAAATTTAATTGTTCCAATAAAAAAGTATAGTAAAAGAAATCACATTCTTAGAAATTAGGCAATCTTAGGTGAGGATGGCCTTCCTTTGGATTAGAAGTCCAACGCGCTATCCATTGCGCTACAAGTATAAAACAAGCGATTTTCCTTTTTATATATGCTGTTAGACTATTATTTTTGTTTGTTACTATTTATTCATTAATTTAATTTAATTAATGAATTAAAATTCAAAAAAACTGTAGTAATATCAAAGGTTGTGCGTTGCAAGCTTAAAAAAATGTATTTGAACTTAAATGGATGGACAAAAAGTATTTTTTAAAAATTGAAAATTTGAGCTAGATATATATAAGTATATAAAAAGAGAGTGAACTCTAATAGTAGGAATTGAAAAATGTAAAACATAAGTAATTAAAAATATATTACATTGGAACAAAATTTTAAAACGAAAACGGCATTAACTAATCCATAACTGTGAAATAAAAACAGAACAAAATAATTCACATTATACTTTGGATATTGCTAGTTTACCTCAGCATATACCGAAATTCCATTGTTAGACATAGTTCAGGCCACATTTCTTAAGCCACTGAATAAGTTATATTGATTTGTTTCAGAACCACTCGTTGTAAAGTAATATCAAATTTCAAAAAAGAGAAGACTATGCATTTTGAGTTTTGTATAACAATTTATTTACACATCATTTTAATAAAATGTATTCTTAAGGTTCCTTAGCAAAACCGACGCGTAAACCATTACTCACTAAAAACTTCCAATAGCCAAACAAGAAACACATTCTTATATCTATCAAAAAGAATGTAGATCAGTTTACAACGATTCTACAGTAGACCACATTTCAATGGAATTGCTCAGACTACAAAAGTAGTATCGATTCCGTGCACAGGAAGCAGAGAAACAGAAATAGAAACGGTAAAGGGCGTAAAACGGAACCCAAACTCGATTAATGTAAGCTCCCTGTGGACAAGAAATGCGAATAATCGTTTTTCGGGTGTGTTTTAATCTTCTTAATTTAAATTACGCTATGGAAGTATAAATATTCATTTCTGCAGGACAATAGCAAAGAAATGGCCAGTGGAATGGATCCGTACCACTTTTTTTACCAATTTGTGGAATTTCATTTTGAATTTAAGGCATCCGACTACTTGTTTTAAAAAAAAATGGAGATATGGGAATTTTTTTGCAGTTTTCAGATTTTAGTACATTTTAAGAAAAATATGCCAAAATTAAGAAGAGAAAAAGGAATTATTATTACTAAAATGGGAACAAATTGGTAAAAATTTACAAAAAAAATAACAAAACCATTCTGCACCAAAATTTTATGAATAGATTTTCAATTTTTCAATTCCGATGTGTTGCTATGCTATTCATTTGTGAAATGACCTTCTGAATAAGAGATATTTTAATTTTTACAAAAGCTAGCGCAATTTACCTTAGTTATATGAAATTGATTAAAATATATATATAACAGTGATTATATTAACATAAGGGACTGCAAATTTTGTAATAAAACAGAGATTGATAAATCTGTAGATTAAAAGACTTCTACTATTATATAGAACATACACAAAAAAATTCAGTTAATTATTTTCAAAACCTTTTTAGCAATCGCTGTCCCCGTTTGAGCATTTTCAAGAAAAAACACATTTCGAGTAAAACGCGTTTTAAGTACGACATCTTGCTTAAAGTAATGGCGACTGTTTTTACTAAAACACTTGTAGTTTTGGTTCTAGTGAACGGAAAATAATAAACTTTGGTATTTTTATAAAGCTAATAAGATGGCCTACAAAATAAAATCATAATTTTTTTTAAATTTTTGGTAAAATTTACAATTTTAGGGTAGTCGGATACATTAAGTTTGGTAAATTTGATTTAAAATAGTGCAATATATGTGAACAACAATTGACTTTTCATTCCTCTTCAAAAAGACTTAAAAAAAGGGTAATATATTACTTGGAGTATTTTTGTAAAGAATTCAGAACTATACATGAAATCTGTTCAGAAAGTTATTATTTATTATATGCATTAGATTTTAGCTAACTACACAGAAAAAATGCGCGTTTTTGACCTTTTACAGTTAGAAGTAATGTTAGAATTCTAAAATGAAAAATTTCGCTTACATATTTTGTGAAACTAAATTAGCAGCATTTTCTAAAAATGAATAAAAATATGTATTACAAGTTCCGTAAGTCTAAATCATGCATTTAAACTCAGAGCTTTAAAAATCGTAGATAGCGTAAATCAAGGATTCTATCTTTTTTAAGGTCGTTTTAATTATAGCCAACTTTCTTTATAAATTAGTTTTGTATCACAAAACAAAAGACAAAATAAAGGGAAGGTAAAATTGTTAATTTTGCAATTATATTTATTTTTAATTATTTCAGTTTAAAATAACATACCAAAGTGCGTTGCCATTATCATTTAAGTGCATATTATCCCCCTATCCGTCTCTCCAAAACAATGGCAACCGTAACATGGATAAAGATTTTGTGGAAAGTTGGTATAAATTACTGCTTTGACATATTCAGTTACATTTCCAATCTTCATCCCTTTGTTCGTCACCATTAATAATGTAATCTGTTAATGTTGCAGGGCCTTCGTTTGAGGACTGCCTTCACAGAAATTACACAGAACCTTATTCTATATGAAGATTTTGACAGAATAGAAATAAATTTTTGCAACTGTTCAATTACTCTGCTATGATTAATCAGTTCAGTTCTGGAATCTGTTTAATTGATGTGAATCATAAATCGTTTTGAAACTATCATTTGACATAATTAGAATTTTCAGAAACCGACTGGTTTGGATTTGATTTATTCAATTAACGTCGTATTTAAAGTGCACCAAATTGATTTATGTAAAGAAGGACTTTCTCTCTCTCTCTTTCTCTCCGAGTTTTGAGTCATTGTCATAATTCGCATTATATATAGTTTTAATTCATGTAACTCCTTCCTAGTGCTGAAAAAAAAAAAGGCTAATGGTGACGGGGCACTCAAATTTGAAACAAAGACAAATAAATTGTAGCCCAATGTTTTTAAATTTGCGTCATATTACTGAGAAATTTGAAGTTGTTTATTTCAACATGATGCAGTTCTCATTAATTAGAAGGATGATTAAATTTGGAATAAAATATCAAGCCTTTGACTATATATACTTCACTGATTTCTATAATCGTGACTTTGACCCTGGGTCATCTTGTCCTAATTTGATAATGAACAAATAACAGGAGAGATAATGCCTAATTCCGTAACTTAGGGTGTCCCTAGTACATCTAATACAATAGTCTCTCGGACGGAATTCATAATTTTATATCCCATGTATTTTCTATTAATGCGTGTATCTATTTATTGAGAGAAAGATACTAGATAAATTTCTATAGTAGTTTTGTTGGTTCTATGGAGATGTAAAGTAGGTATGTGTTTCGGGGGTAATAACATCGATCTTCAAAAAAAAAAATGTCATGTACGTTCTACATTGAGTCTTCCAGACTTTCTTGCAAGGGTTTCTGGACCTATTTCCCCTCCCCCACTTTCAGCTTAAACTGATGGTACATTTTTTAAATTATTATTTGGAATGCTTGGGCTAGGATAAGATGGCTTGACTAGTAGCTGGAATATGTAGATAATAAGTAAAAAAAATATGTAAAAAAAAAACCAGAAAAACAAATTATTTTATTGATTTTTTAAAATTTATGGAGGCAACTCCCCGTCCCCTTGCTGCAAATATTCATGTTTTAAAATGTTTTATATTTGTAGCACATCAGAAGACAATCAACAGTTAAAATAATCGTATTCCTCCTACTCTTCTCCAAATCAAATTCGTGGCCATATAACTATCGAAAAGAGATAAAAATAGAGAGGAAGGAACGTTCCCAGAAAATACTGGGTAATGAAGTAAAACCGGCTTAAGTTTAAATTCAGGCCGTTTTACATAAAAATTTGCGAGAATGGTGTCAGGCCCAATTTTCATTCAGAACAGTGTTATCTTTGTGAAATTAAAGGAACGAAATCCATGTGACGTCATACAACGACACGACAACCAGATCCGACAACCAGATTGTTTCCAACCAATCATTTCATCAACTCATGTGACGTCATAGTCACACGATAAATGCAACCATGTGCTTCCAGCTAATTAGCCCACGCGTTTCACTGTTGCCAACTTTTTGCTTCTTGCAGAAACTTTCTTTTAAAAAGTATATATTTGTCAAAATTAATGGAGTAAATAGGTAAACAAAATGCACTTGATTTAAAAATACATGTGCAATATAAGAAATGTTCAAAAAAATTTAATTAAAAGTGTGGAGATTTTTAACATTTGTGTGTGAATTTCTTTACCTGATTTGCTTATTTAAAACTGTATCTAAATTTTACAAGTATAACCACAAGTGTTTGTCTAATATCAGTTTGTTTATAATTTAATGGAGAATACGTGGTTATATTTATTGGTGCTTCAAACCGGAACTGAACCGAAAAAAACATAGGTTTATTTCGATTCGATATATCTTCAGTAGTTTGTTACGATAACCAACTTATCAATATTTTCTAACTTAAGATCAACCGTATAATTATCATTACATGTGAATGGCTTCTCGAAGTTTTCAGTTTTGAAAATTTATTCTCCGAGACAACAGAAGTAATCTCAGTGAAACCATATTAGAAAATATATTAATAATTAGAGGAAATGTTCATATATTAAATAAATAAACATATTTTTTACATAATTATTGCAAGGCGAAGTGTATGATGGGAGCGGCAAGCGACAAAGCGACATAATCGACTTAATCATGAACATAGTTGCCAAATGTGATTTTGACAATGGATAACAATGCCAATGTTCGCCGTTCTCTGCTCACTCCTCGTATCGTACATGCTGGTTTATTGTATCAATTTACATAGTGTGCCAATTAAAAAAAAGAATAAAATCTTCTAAATTTGATCGAATTAAATTTTTTTGCTTAAGAATATACGTAAAAAAAATTCATTCTGAATTGAACCGAAATCCGTTATTTTTGGCAAAATGAAAACCGGAACTGAACCTATATTTTTTTTAGTTGAACCGGAAAGAAAAATTTTTCGGTTTAAAGCCCTGGTACTTATCATGCGACCTTCTCATGAGTGTATCACATTTTGTTCTTGAGGCCACAGGGGAAGCGACATAGTGTCCTGGTCGGACAATTTACATCAGGAGTGTCAAGCTCAAAAGCTAACTTGGGCTAAGCCAACAAGGTTTAACATAAGGTGGGCCGCAAAAAAGTTCACTATTCATAGAAACTTAGGGTTATTTCGAATAATACATTATATATATGTAAAAGAACTAGAAAAATTAAATGTTTACGTTTTGTGACACTTGCATCTCTTCTCAACTACTATCTTTCCAATTTAGGGGGAATTTTTTAAAAATTTTACTATATATTATTGTGTGCCCATATATTGGTCGGGCCGCATCTTGCCCTCGGGCCTCGAGTTTGACACCCCTGCTTTACAATAGAATTCTAGTAATTTCTCAATAAACTTTTTCAAAGTATAATACTTATAGTACAAAGAATCCTTTTCCTATAAAAATTTAACAAAAAACTTATTTCAACCTAATTTATTATACATTTGCATGCAGAATTTGCAGCCTTAAAGCAAAAGATAAAATCTACGACTAATAATTAGTTTTTGTTACTTAGTAATTATGTCGACTGCATGCTCAGCATTATTAATAAATATAAATGCAGAATCTTAAATCCATAAATATTTTTTACTTGGTCATTAAGCATGGATTTATTTTTATGGAATCAAAATATGTTTTTTGCTGCACCAAATTGGTATTTAGCATCTGTAGAAGATTTGATTCTGGGACAAACAACAGTCATGAAAATATTTCTTATGAATCTAATCGGTTTCTCGTTAACACGAGAGTTAGCGTGTTGTGAATCGCTGATAAATAATATCTCCTCGTGAGAATTCTGCACTTTCGGGAAAAAGATAAAACACGGAATATTACGTGCTGAAAAACTGTAAGTAATTTTTCAAATTTCCAAAAGCGTTATTTCACTTTTTCTTTATTTGGGATTTTTTTCTCCATTCTATTACAGATTTATTTGGATTTAAAATAATTCTGAATCAGTAATAAAATTCAATGGATTTGGAATAATTTGCATGTAGATTAATATGTGTTTAGAATTAAGAGTTAATTAATATTTTAATATATTGTTTTTTCTTTATTCAAGGAAAAAATATATGCATACAAGAATATAAAATATTAATAAGTATTTTTAGATGTCACGTAAGTAAATAATTGTTTTTTTCTTTTGTATAATTTTTTAAATTTCTAATCATTAAAGAATTTAAATTTGAATTATCGTATTGTTATAAAATAAAAGTATAAATACAAGAACAATTAAAATCAATTGAATGATTAATATGTTTAAAAGACAAGCTAGTTTTTTGTTTTATTATTAAAAATAATTGATTGAATATGAATTTAAAACTATCGTAAATATCAAATATCTTGGCTAAAAATAGTCGATCAAATTGATCAATAAACAAGTAATAAATAAATATTATTAGAAAATATTAAGTCTGTATTAATCATATAATTATTCGTAGAAATCTTGTTTTTATGTTTGAAAGACGTTATAGTCATTTGTTTTAATTTTAAAAATACTTGATTGAATATGAATTTTAAAAAATAGTAAATATCAAATATCTTAGCTAAAAATACTCGTAAGATTTGAAGTTTGAAAGAAATAGGGACTTATACTGATTTTATGTCGGTGAATGCATATCATTTAAGAAACATTTAGATATATTTCAAAATAATTTTACGTATCATTAACCTTTATGGTTAAATAAAATCAGTTAATTAACAAAAATAAATTGTTTCCTTATTTTCTAAATTATTCTTAAATTAGCAGTTCTCTGTCAAAAAAAGGGGAATTTTTTTAAATCTGTATTTCGTAAAAACTAAGTTAAAATAACCATATAATAAAGAGATTTGCTGTATATTACTTGTATAATTCAATTAATACATAAAAAGTTCCCTTTTCTGCATTAGTTATTTCACAAAAGTGAAATAAGTTAATTTTAGTTGTTTGTTAAGTTGGTTTGAATTTTGAACTAACGATGTTATGACCATCCAAGTTTTACTGCCGATTTCATTGCATTCCCCTTCCCTCTTCCCAAGCAATAACAATGTATTGATTTCAATAATAATATAATTTGTCGCTAAAGCTACAATACGGCTTTAATCATATAAATTATCAAGATAAGTATTAAATTTTGCATATAATTTTATATATGACAAAGCTCATGGGTTTACTGGTAATTATTAAAATTTTCCTTAACTTAGTATTGCTAAATTAATTATCAAAAACATTGAGCAGTACTGAAATATTTATAAGTGTATTATATCAGTGTAAATGTGTATTTCATTTTTTTATTATATCAGAATGTATTAGTTTTACTTTATCAAAAGTGTATTATTGTATAAATATAATAATGCTGGCTGCGTGGTGAAGTTGCTTTGTCGCTGGCCTTGTAAGCCTAAGTTTGTGTGGTTTCGAGCCCTGCCGAAGTCGGTAGATTTTCATTATGCAGAAAATCGACAGTGTCTATGTTGTATGGTTATATGGCATGTTATGACACGTCCGTATCGTATGATTATACGTATGTTACGGCATGTTATTACGGCCTGTTTTTCCTAGTTGCACTCGGAAAAATGGAAAGAGGACATCCAGTTTTGACATCCAGTTCCCTCCTTTGGGGTTGCGACAGTTAATATCCACTTATATGATGCTGCATTAAGAAGTGATACCATCTCCCGTTGAATGCACTAGGTCTGTGCAATGGTAAAATACCACAATTTGAGGCCCCATTTGAAAAAAAAAATAACAAACCAATTAAAAAGACAAAACAAAAGCAAAATAAAAAGATCTGGTCCATGAAGAGTAATGAAAACTCGTATTTTTTATTATTTTGAAGTTTTTCATAGTAAATGTGATACCAAAAGCAAAGTACTTTAAAGGAATAAAATTTTCTCTTGGTTATATGAAATAGTTATTTTACCTATACAAGGATTATAGGCATAATTATAGGTATCACAAAAATTTCCGGCAAATATCAATAAAAGTATGAAATTTGTATCAATTTTATGCATTCTTCTCTCAAAAAAAAAATTTTTTTTTGAGAAAAGTATGTTTGAAACCGAAATTTATATGCATGTAAGTCAAGAATATTTTTAGTTTATTTTTCGGTAGAAAAGTTCTGATAACTTGTAGTTTGCTACAAAACTAAAATTCTCAGTAAAAGTAACTGAACAAACATTTTTTTTTTGGAATAAATATATATTTGCGCTCAAGCTAAATCTAAAAAAAAAAATTGTTTCATGTTGCATGAAATATTTATTCGAATAAATATTAGAGTAGCTTTAAAAATTAAAACAATTTCCTTTATTTATTTAGTTAATCGCGAAGTGCTTGCAGTCATTTTTAAATTTTAAAGTAATTCACAATGAGGCCATTTTAGAAAAAGAACTATTTGTTTTTTTAAGAATTACGTTGATTGAGAGAAATGTCTTTTTAAATCACTTTAATGGCTTCTTCAAAAACATTATTAACCATCCCTTTACGTAACAACAAATGCTTAAGAAAACAATTATGAAGAGGAACAGGGTATTAATTCCTTAGTTAAAAATATAAGAATTTTATACTGCATGTAATAGTAATGGCTGTGTACAATAAAAATTCAACTTCATGGAAAGAAGTGCTTACCTCATGAAGTGTTTACCTAGAAATGTATTCAGCCTCATAAAAATAAGTGTTTACCTCATGAAGTGTTTACCATGAAAAGTATTAAGCTTCATGGAAGATTCCAATCTAATGGAAAGGAGGCTTACTTTTTTAAAACAGTATCATTTCATTGTAGTCTACAATTCAATCATTTTATTAAACTTACTTTTAAAATTATTTTTATAAAAATAAAAGAAAAACCCTAAATTATATAATAAATTTCACAACAAATATAATTTTCTTTATAAAATTTTTAAAGGTAATGCACAAATTTATTATTAATGATTTATTTTATAACAAAGCTCTTGTATTCTTTAGGGAAAATACTTCTTCGTGTTTACTGCTTGAAATAAATAATATATTAGTCATTGAGAGATAATATTCTTAATAATTCATCTCATATTCTCTTTTCGATATGCAAGAGTCATTTGAACTTCGGTAAACACAATAAACTAAAAATTATTATTAAACAAATAATCTTGTCTCGTTTTACCTCATGGCTATATTTGTTTTATATTCAATCTCTAAAGGGTTGAGTTTATTTTGTTTTCACTTTATTTAGATAATTAGTTTAATAATACAGTAAGAGTTTACATGAACAGTTTGTAAAACAATGTAATAGTTAAAAAATATCAAAAATTAATATTACCGGATTAAGTGTTTAAATATTAAATACAGATCTACAAATACTACCAATATAAATACTAAATTATTAATTAAGGGTCTTGTGTAAACCATATTATAAATAATTATATATTCAAATAGCACAAGTTCTGAAAACTATTCAGAACTTGTTCAAACATTCTGATTTTGATTTGTATGTAAAAATGTTTTTTTAATTGCATAATAATTTTAATTAATAATTATACTTAATTTATAATTAATTGCTTACTTATAAACTAATGGATAGTAGTATATTTTATTTGTATATATATATATATATATATATAATTACAGAGGGTGAAAATTAATATAAGAGATGACATCTTGAGAAAGATAATAATGGAGTGAGAGAGTTATATTTACGTCACACTACAAAGCTGCACGACGGCTATTGACGACAGACCTCGTAATTTTGAACCATGGTCAAGTGACGAGGACGATACCGGTACTGGTACCTCTCCCTCTCCTAACATCCACATCCAATGCCGGTTTATCCATTGGGCGGGTGTCCAAGGGCCCGGGTAAGCTGGGCTTAACCAGATTTTCGAGTTCTCAATTACGATACTGCAGTGCCAAGAGGGCCTGCAGATTTTCTGCCCCCAGAGTTCGAAATGAGCTTAAGGTATCCGACTATAATTTCGATAACTTTTTTTTAAAAAAAAAATGGAGATCTGGGGATTTTTTGTTGATTTTAGATTTGCTTAGTATATTTTAAGAAAAATATGCTAGAATTAAAAATAGAAAGAGAAATTATTATTACTAAAATGGGAAAAAATGGGTAAAAATTGACAAAAATAACATAAACGCGGCCCATTCTGTACCAAAAGTTTATAAACAGGTTTTTAATTTTTCAATTCTGATGTGCTGCTATGTTACTCATTTTTGAAATAACATTCAGGATAAGATATATTTTCATTTTTACAAAATCTAGAGCACTTTATCTTTGTTATTATATAAAATTGTTTAAGAAGACGGTGATTATATTCACATAAGGAGCTGTACATTTTGTAATAAAACAGTGATTGATACATCTGAAGGTTGAAACACTTTTATTATACAGAACATACACAAAAAATTTCAGCTAATTATTTTCAAAACTTTCTTAGCAATCGCTGGCCCCGCTTGAGTATTTTATTTCGAATAAAACGCGTTTTAAAGTATGACATCTTGATTAAAGTAATGGCATCTGTTTTTACTAAAACACTTGTAGTTTTAGTTCTAGTGAACAGAACATAGTAAACTTGGTATTTTTATAAAGCTAATAAGATGGACTATAAAATAAAACCATAAAAATATTGTCAATTTTTGTTAAAATTCACAGTTTTAGGGAAGTCGGATACCTTAAATCGGCATTGTCCACACCCCACAAACGGGAGGATGTTTCAGCATCGACATACTTAGAGAGTATCGGCCTGCTCTGCACGGAGGTCTTCAGTGGTGCTGGGCTCGAACTCATGACACGCTGCCCACGATACCATGAACATTAGGCTACCGCAGCCACATAACAATCGAGTGATTGGTGAAGTTAAGAGAGTTTTTTTTAGTAAAATTGAAAGCAGTTCAAAACTTAAGGGAATTTATAGTCTGTAAAATAGATGCCCTTTTTGTCTAATATCACTTTGACGTATAAAATCTCAATGTCGGAAGTCAAATTTCTAAAGAGTGTTTCAAATTTGAGAAATTTTTCGTCTGAATTTTAATATGTAATTAAGGGGAGTCGGTAAGCTAAAAATGAACCAAATATTCCTTTTTTTATTTAGTTATACTTGCATATATTTGCCTTATTATCTTTCGATTGATATATCATTTTTCATGCCTGAAAATTAGAAGTTATGAAAAATTTCAATTGAAAAATACAGCCAAACAAATTAGGGAATTCTACTACCCCCCACCCCTTTTGTTTTTCTTACAAATATAATATTTCAATATTATGTAAAGCAAAAAACTTTAAAATATCTGTTGTGGAAGAAAAAAAATAGTTTTTCCTAGAGTTTATTTATTTTGTGCAACTAATACTTCACTAAAACGAAATCCTTTATAAAAGATGTGGGTTGAAATATTATGAAAATCCAATTAAGTTTAAGAAAAATATATAGCTAAGGTTTTAAAATAGTATTTTAATTTCATTAAAAAAACTCGTAATAATTTTGTTTGAAGAATTATAAACTTTAAAATGATTTTTCCTCAGTTTGTGTTTTTATCGATAAATTAGGTCATTCAACATGCTACATCTTCCACATTTATGTTTGGCCGCCAAAACCAAGTGGTCAAGTTATCGGGTCATGGCAGGCATATCATGAGTTTGAACCCAGTGTCACTAAAGACCCGCCGTGTAGGGAAACGATGCACTTTGCATCTGTCGAGAGCTCAAACGTCCTCCCGTTGGTGTGGTAGTTAGGAGAGGGGGTGCCAGCTCAGGTGTCTTCTTCGTCATTTGCCCTTGGTTCAAAATTACGAGGTCCGTATCCAAAAGCCCTCGTGCAGATGAAAAGGGCGAAGTTAATATTCACTCTAACTCACTCACTTCACAATTATTTACCAATCCTTCCATTTTTTCTGTGTGTTATATATAATGCATGTAGAAAAATTAGGAATAAATTTTGCTATAAACTAAATACATTTTTTAAATAAAATTAAAATGTAGGAGAGGTATTGAGTTTTTCGTTTACATTTCAACATTTTACTTTTTTTTCCTCCAAAATAATTAAGTTATTGAAAAATAGATTTCTAAAACTCCTTAAAGAATCCTTAAAAATATTACAAAAAAACAAATCATGCCAAAAAAAAAAAGGTGTACAATTTTAAAATTCTTTAATTTTTTTAAAAATTGAAATTTTTCACATTGTGTGAATAATTGGTGCAAAATTTCATGTATCATTTTCTTGAGTAGAAACATTACATGAAATACTTAAGTATAATTTTTAATTGTAAGAATTTAAAAACAAAATGTTCAAACGATATTCCTTAAATAGTTAAACATAAATAGAAGACAAGAAATTTATATATATAAATTTTATAGGTGATTGCATAATATTTGAATAATTATTAATGGAAAAATAATTTACATAATAGTCGTTACTGGCAAATTGCAATAAAATGATTTATTTAATTAATGTGTTACATTAAATTATCTAAAATGTAAATAATATATAGCATTTAAAAGTAATTGCTTCTTGTTTTGAACTTGTGCATGCTTAAAAAAAATGCAAGACATTTAGAGAAAAGTAACAAAACAGATTTTCAGGAACAAATATTTTATTAAATTTCCTCGTAAACTTACGACTATTCCAAGACAAAATACTCTTAAATAGAACACAAAAAAATCGCATTCTAGAGGGCAATAATGAATTTCCCGTAAATTATTTTAACTCGTGTTTGCCGTTATCAGTAATTGGAAACGTACTCTGAACTGAAATTCTTCCATTTAATTAGAGCTCCATTTGAAATGCATTCTTTCACTCCAAAATGGGAATGAAACAATTAAGAATGAAGCCTCTTTTTTTAAAATTTCAATTAAATTCTAAATGTACAACTTCGTTTAATGAACAACGCGTTCTATACGAAGTTTTCTCCTTAGATTCCAGTTGTATTCTACGAATGCTTTAATTATAATGAAACGAGTAATTAATTTAAACATACAATTAAAGGAAAATATTTTATTCTTGAATAAATAAATTTAAAAGAGCACCGGACTTTTTCTCATAAGATAACACTTAAAACCTTTTGTTGAATGTAAATGTTTATTTTCAGTCTTGCATGAAACTTATGTTTTATAGTTTACTCTGTAAATAAGGTAAATAAGTCTCTGTCTGGCATGAAAATTTATTTTAAGATGGATGTCGTGCTTTCAAGTAGCATTGCAAAATTTTTGCGTGTAGTACCAGAAAAATTATGTTTTACCTGGTCATCAAACATGCTTCAAAATTCATTCCTAGGTTAAATTCAATTTTTCATTCGAATAATAGTATTCTGAGTCAGAATTTTTTCAGTATATCTTGCTCCTGAAAGAGTATACGATAAAAATGGGATGTCTAGACAACTCTAGAGGTACTCTAGATAACCCGATGGAAATATTGCAAAGTTTCTCAAGTTTGGTTCAGGGAAGCATTAGAGCAAAGTAAAGACAGGTTTTTAGTTAGGAAATCGCTTAGGATTGCTTTGAAAAGTCTGTCCACTTTGGCTTTTTGGGTATTCATTAAGTTTGAATGCACTCTCAAAATACTTTTAATGATTTTATTTTTCAATTTAGATCTCAGTCTTTGTTATTTTCACTTAAGCTAAAAAATAAAAATATATTAAATGTTCAAAAAAAAAAACCCGTAAGTATCACGTTTTTAGATCCTATTCTATAAAAATCCTAATAATTCTATAAAAATATTATATTCATGGATTTAAATTTCTAAAATTTTTATTCATAAAAGAGAGCAGTTCATATTGCTTTCAGGTGATTAAAAAAATGGAATAATAATATAAAATATTTTATGTTTAAAATATTTAATAATAGTACTTTAATAAGTATTCACTTAAATATATTTTAGGGTAGATTATACTAGCATTAATTTTAAAGGCAATTCAACACTTAAATATAATTAAATTATAAAGTTATAGTTTAATTTTTCAAAACTATCAATAATAATTTAATACAGTCGGATGATGTGGCAAAATAATTAAATCACACATTTAGAGATAAATAATATTTTTTGTTATATTGTTAAGCATTTTAATAATTTTTCCTTTACTCACCTTTCTAAGCGACAAAAAAAAATCTGTTTTAAATTTTTTTAAAAAAAGGATACATTTAGAAAATTAGGTAACGCTAATTCTTATAAGAACAATTCAGTTTGCTTAGATAAAATTTTATTTAATTTATTTTGATTTAACCTTCTCCTTTTTGGTTTGAACCTTGCCTTTGAAAGCATAAAAATAATAATTTTTTTAAATACTTGTATACTTAATAAAATATTGTAAATTCTGACAAAAATGCATTTAAGCATGAAATTTGAATTTTTTCTAATTATCTTTTACTTCGTATTATAAATTAAAGGTTTTTGAAATTATATTATGAGTGAATAAAAGAAAAGTGCAGTTATACCTTTTGATTATTCAGTAAGTTATAAATCCCATTATTTCTGAACACTTATAAATATATACTAAAAAATAATAATTTTTTTCTTTTCAGATTAGTATATATTCATGTGACATCCAAACACTGTTATATTACTACAGATAAATATATCTTGAAGATAAAACTGTGTAAATGTTATTAAAGCACTTCTCATTAAATTGCAGTGCTTATAATACCAAGCAACTGTCATCGAGCTGACGCATTGTAGTTAGTTTTCCGCTAAATTTGAAATTATAATTCTTCCACTTTCATGAATGAAATAAATAATAAACCCGTCTTCCGCTTTATCTTATATATCCACCTGGACCTAGTCATTTAGACAAGCTATGCAAAATTGCAGCAGAACTTAATTTTGTAAACTCGCCCTCCTCTCAGCTTGTGGAAACACATTACACTAACATAATCGCCCATAACTCTTAAGAAATTTGTTAGGGAGACATTGGAAGGGGACACATGAGACACTAACGCCTGGAACCATACCGTAATTTGATGCGGGTGCTTGTTTTGAAACCCGTAAGAGTTTGGTATATAATTTTAAGAGTAATAATATTTATAATTATTTTATGCTATGACATTGTGTTTATCTAGATAGCAAACTCTTTAGTTAAGGGAACAAGTTTGATAATAATTATAGCTTGGCACTGCTTCAGTTGCTACTACAGAAAATCGAAAATTTCCAAAGTTGGAAATCCCGTGAGATAGATGTCTGTAGATAGCGTGCTGGATGTTATACGATGTATAATAACTATTAGTTCCGGTTTTGTGTAATGTATAATTGTAAGCCTCTATTGGTATTCGATAAGATAATGACTTATTTTTCTACCCTGGCTAAATAAATGTCTAATAATTAGGAAGGAAGGACATTTAAATTATAAGATCAAGTATTTCAGAATTTTCTTGTCAGTAAGAAACATCTAGACTTGAATAACATTTGTATAAATTCTGTTTTTATACCTATTAAAATTTTGAAAGTGTCTTAAAATTTGTTAGTAAAAAATATTTCTCATGTGAATCTTACTTTACACAATTTATAAATATTAGGTTTTTGCTAAATTAAGATTTACTTCTATAAAAATTGGAGTGCTGCGATTTGTATTTAAACAATTAAGCGATTTTCAGTTTTCTATAATGTAATAAGACTTTAGCGCATGAATTTCAAAATATCTTCTTCATAGACTTTGTAAGAATTAGTTCATTAACTGCTGATACTTAAGTTTGAAGGATAATGAAACGATGAACCGTTTTCTGCTTGGAAAATCTCAAACTGACAAATGAAAGCAAAAATTCCAAGTTTAATTTTATTGTATTTACTTTTATTTAAGACTTTAATCATTAGTGAATCTTATATGAATTTTCCATTACTCTATAAGAATGACCGTAGCATTAGTTTTTCTCAAATATTTTTTAAAAAGAGATGCTCTATTAAAGTAAAGAATGGGCTGTACAACAGTTTAATAATAGCGGTGATTAGTGGTTTAAAATGAATTTTAATACGAGATATATGAAACATAAATAATAAAATAATTAACAAAATTAAAGAAATGCAAAGTAAAATGTTTCGTACAATAGTTTCACGAAGAAAGGGGACATCTATTTTTTTATATTTCCATCAGTATGAAGATAAAACGCACGCGAGTTTCTTATAAGATTAAAAGTTTAGGTCAGCTAGACTGGTCAGCATCAATATTCGATGATAAAAATAGTCCATTGTTACGTGTATCACATAATTTGATTAATTAGTCAGAAAATTATGTGGCTGAAAGCATAGCCACACAATTTAGCAAGAAGAATAAGGAGATATATAATCAAGCTAGCATTATAACAAAGAGAGTTTCGCTGACAGGTCAAGATAAGCCAGGTAAGATACATAACCTAGCTGACAGAATAATGATGTAGTCTAACTGACAGAATAATTGTATCGATATTCAATTTCACTGAAACTTTTCAACTGTAATTTTAGTTTGATCAGATCGTAGAACTATTTTTGACGTGATGTTGAACACTAAAGGACGATTTAAATTATCTACATTACCAGATCGTAATACATGATTGAATGACGTAATTGAGGGTCAAAAGGAGGAGAGGGTGATTAAAATATTTACATTCGTAAATTATTTTTAATTTGAACACAAAGAACAAATATAATATTTTCAATATTTTTTATAGTGAATATTTAATAGCTGTCTAATTTTTCAAGTTCTGTAAGAAATCCTAGTTGTTATGATCAACAGTTGCATGAATGGCGATGTTCAAGTCAAATCGTAGGTTCCAATCTCGGGTGCATGGAATAGTTGCCTTGCGTTAAATTAAATTGCGTTTCACTGTTTCTGGTAAGGGAAGAAACTATGAACTTCAAAAAATTAAATTGAGTGTCAGTCCTCTTTACCTAATTAGGATTTAAAAATATAGATTATATATATCAATAAATAGCCAGAGCTGCATAAAAATAATTCAAAACTAATCAACTTTATTTCCGAGAGATTTCATGCCTAAGAACAAATTAATGCCCTCTATATATAATTCTTTGATCAAGTATAATTTTCCAGTATGACAATGTCTTCTCACTGAGTGTCTTTTTGTAGGTTCAATCTCTATCTTCTTTTGGTTGGATTACAAAAAAAATGTTTTGAAACTGCATATTTTATTTAAGGAAAGTCCAAAGCAAATATCTGTGGCAAAACTATACCCGTCAGCATTTTTAACATAGTGGTATCCCAGCAACATTTAAATGACAATGGGAATGTCTCTGAACAATAGTTCCATAAATTGAATACTCTACGGAAGAGATATTTTTAAAACAATCTACGCCCAGTGTCGGAAAAAAAAAAGATGCATTCTTGGAATTTTCTGGCTATGCTACACTCGAAAACGCTTTTTACCTTCAAGGGATATGCAATTTTTATAGCTATGGAAAACGTCGCTTGAGCTTGGGTTGAATTGCACATTTAGCTACCTTTTCCAATGACTCAAATGCAGCTTATTATTTATTCAGAAGAAAATAATTTTATGGCTAAAAGAATATTTATTTCATCAAGTATAATTTCATTAAAATGCATTGTTTTTATTAAAAGGATAAACGTTTATAATTAAAAGGATCAGAGTTTATATGGAGGTTTAATGAAATAAATGATGGAATAAACGCTGATTACATATAACTTTGGAAATGCAGAAGAAAATTTCATTTTTGCTGAATTCAATGATATTGAATGAGTTTTAAACACATAATAAAAAATAATGCTTAATATTAATTACATTCGTATATCCAAACGATATGAAATACTTTAAATAGAACAATCTCTATATAAAAATATCAGGAAATTAAATAACTACCGATATTTAACAACGATGAATTTAACCTCTGATAATAGGAATCAAGTCAGAATGGCTGACCTGGCATCACTGGCGAAAAAAATCGCTGCACTTGCGTAGCGGCAACTGCTTACCATCTACCCACACCGTTGTTCAGTGGATCGTCGTTTGTGGTCCGTGTAAGACTTATTTTACAAAGTGCTTGTTTAGTTCGTTGGTTCTTGAGAACAGGAGAATGAGCGAAATAAAGATCAATTTATAGTTTTGTTATAAACTTGGCAAGACACCGAAAGAAACTCAAGCGATGCAGGCACATGTTTATGAAGATCAAGCATTGTCCATGAAGTGTGTATACGAGTAGTTCACCATTTTTCGAAAAGGTTGAGAAGTGTTTCTGACAACCCTTGTAGCGGAAGACCGGGGACCTCCGTCAATGACGAAAAAAATGAGACAGTTAGGAAACTGCTCCCGGAAGATCGTCGATTAACTGTACGCATGACAGCTGATGAACTGCAAATTAACCGTGAATCCGTACGACAAATCGTTATCTAGTATTTCGGCAAAAAAAAAAAAAAACGTGTTGCCGTCTTGTGCCACATTACTTGACTGACGATCAGAAGCAGGCACGTTTAGAGGCTTCCCAGGATTTTGTCGAAAGGGCGGATGTGTCACCAAATTTCTTGAACTGTATTGTCACTGAGAATGAGTCCCTGATGTCTCAGGTACAACCCTGAAACGAAACGGCAAAGCATGGAATGGTGTTCTCCTGGTTTTCTTGGAAAAAGGTCAGAGCAGAAAAATCACGCATCTAAGTGATGCCCATCCCCTTTTTCGACAGTTAAAGTATTATCCAAAAGGAATTTCTACCTGAGGGAACGACGATGAATGTTACACGTTATATTGAAATTCCGACCCGTTTCATGAAACGTCTACGCAGGATACGAATCCAGTACAAACAAAAAGGTTCGTGGTTTTATGTTCACGACAGTGCCCACCCTCACACACAGAGGCGGATTAAAGTAGTTGGAAGACCCTGACGGTAAAAGGTTTGAGGCCCATAGGCTCAAGAGTAGAACCACTAAAATAGTGAAAAGAGTAACTTACTTTAAATTCTCAAAATAAAATGTATTGATTACAATAAAACTCTTCGGCTAAAGAAAAATCTTAACTGTATACAAAAAAAAAATTAAGAGTCAAACTTACAGTTTGATTTCTCTTTGGGAAATTCATCAATTATTTTTACCATATCCATTTTCTCCAAAACATTTTATTCTGTATATAATATGGCCATTTCTGTATATATATTTGGGCTTAAGGCCCAAACCTGAGTTTGCAGGGGGGCACTAATATTCTTTGTTATGTCACTGGTGGAATCCATCAAGCTTGGGGCCCCTCCCGGTGATGGGGGCCCCTGGCGGCCGCTAGGTCCGACACCCGCTTAATCCGCCTCTGCTCACACAGCGAATATCATCAAACATTTCTGGCAAAAAAAGAGGGGGGGGGAGTGGTGTAAATAGAACAACTACCATACTCGCTTGATCTCAATCCTTCAGACTTCTTCATATTCCCTCGACTGAATCTCTCTTTGAAAGGAAAGAGATTTGATGCTATTCCTGACATCCAATGAAACGTGACGAGGCTTTTGAATTCCCTCCCTAAGAAGACTTAGCGCAAAGTTTCCAGGACATGTATAGCAGATCTCAGGGGTGCATAATTATGAGGGATGACTATTTCGAAGGACAGCAAGGTAAGTTTCGTTAAAATTTCATCAATGTTAATGTTACAGGTCTATTCACCGAACTTTATTCTCATAGGTTGTATTACTCATGGAAGTATACATTTATTAAATAATCATTTCGTATGCACAAAGGTATTCTATAAATGAAAAGTTAATTGGTGGCAAATAAGAAGTGAAAAACTGTACGAGGGAAAAAATTAAAAAATATACAGTTTGTATTTAAGTTCAGAAATGTATAGTTGTTGAAGATTAAGAATCGTGATATTTTACAACTTTAGCTAAGTTTATTTAGTTTAAATAAAACACTCACTATTTTAATAGGAATAAAATATGATGAATTTTAAATCAGTGTTAAACGAACAACAAAATACGACGAATTTATCGAAAGAAATAACATAAATGAAGTAATCATAAAAATATTTTACAGTCAAACATTTAAGAAGATATGGTACCCTAAAAATCATTAAACTGTCAAAAAGATTTTATTGGCTTATTTGATACCGCAAATCTTTATAAATATGCCTGCAAAATTTCAAAGCTTTACCTGCATTTTTCATTAAGTAATGGAGCAATGTTTGATGCTAAACAGCAACTACCACGCCAACATTTCAGATTAACTGCTAGAAAAGAGCCTGATAAAAAATTAATTAATTATTTTTCTAATGCGCATCAATGAGATTGACATTATACAATAAATGACATAAATCATTTTAAGAAAGAATTGTGCAATTCATGCAAAATTTCTAGTTTGTGAATTATTTACTGGAAGATCAAATGGATTTGGTCAAGATTTAAAAGTTGCGCGTGCTTTTTATGATATTATTATGAATGAAATTAAAACATCAAAACGGATTCTCCCAAAGCACAAATTCTAAATCTCAGATAATTAAAAATCTAATTCGCAAGATTAGAAAACTCTCCCATTTTTATGTATTTGTTTTATGTGATACATATATATATCCCATGTGTGCGAGATTGAACACATTTATTATTAAAATATTTTAAGATATTTATTTAAACAAATGCACATATATAGTTCTTAGATTTTGATGTATTTTACCTATAAATTGTTATTTCCTTTTGCTTTTATTCGTGTACAATATTTAACATGCGAAGGCTTTTAAAATCATGGAAATAAAAAATAAAGGCTTAAACATCTTTTGTACATGTTGTGCATTAACTCTGAGCATGGAATTAGCTCTGAAGTGTGTGTATTTATTTTTTTATAATTATTAAGATTTTAAGTTTTATAAAATATTAATCTTTCATTCGTTTTTTTCCTATATATTCATTATGGCAGTATACTGTTTAATTGTTCTACATTTGTGCAATTTCTTATGGTAAGTATTTTTAAATAAGCTAATTAACATTTCATAAAAGTTTCAGACTATTCGATGAATATTATATCATGCTAATTATGGAATGAAAACTTCAAATTCATATTTCTCCATGTTGAACTTTTGTACATATGCTGTTATTCAAAACCCTAAGGCATTTTTGATAATTGAAGTATGGGTTTGAAATCTTTTATACATGTTCTTAAATGTATGTTTTGTAAAACTGTGCATGGAATTAGCTCTAACATGTTTAGTACTTTTTCTAAAAAAATTTCAAAATCAAAATTAATGTTTTCAGGGGAATTTTTGTAAGCTTAACTATAAAAAATTAATAAAAAATTAAAGACCTGCAGCAGAAAAAAACCCATGCTCAGTTTTATGTAGTATATTATAAGGTACTTGGAAAAAAATTTTAAAAGAAAAGAAACATTTAAAAAAGCCTTAGGGATTTAAAAAATGCTTAAAAAAGCTAAAAAAATTAAATTTTACAAACATTTTGCGACAGATTAAAAAATTCTTGTATGGTATTATTATTAAATATTAACTTTTATGAAATACAATTAAAAGCAAACATCAAATATTAAAAATAAAAATAATTGTGAAGATAGTACCATATCGCCTGAAGTAGGATAAGATTATTCTTGCATACTTTATACATACTGAGTGGAAATACTTTAAACATTTTAATATACAAGAATTAGTTGAAAAATTATGATAATTTAAATTTAAAACACATCATTCTCTTCACAGGAAAAGTGTTTCAGAAATTTAAAGTTGAAAGCCATAATTTTAAAACTGAACAAACTTTTTTTCCTCAAGAATTATAGAATTTTGGATATTAGTTCCAAATATTATTTTAAGTTTAGGTTAATTCTTATTTGATTAATTCGTTCGAAATAGTTTTATTCTGCTCAATAGATAATATTTTCCCCAGTTATTCTACCACTCCCTTTCTAAAGTTGTTTAAGCAAATCTCTGTTGAAAACACAAATATAAAACGGATTTTCTGTTTTTATATGTTTTGTCGCTTCCAGTTGGCAGCAGAAAGGAAATGTTTTGTTTTCCTTCATATGAGGAAAATATCAGTCATAAGCAAATGTAAATTTCACTTCGATAGCGATGCATGTAGACTTGAAATTATTTCTCACCTAACGAATTGATAAAATTTTTCACACAGTGAATTTTGTTGGGAATTTATTTTATCTAGTTTCTATGCAGTTTTAGTCGTGAATGAATTTACCTTTTTCTTTTCTTGAGTTAGTTATTTTTGTGCTTACTTCAAGTAGAAACTTATTTGGCTTATAATTTTCACAGGAGATAGATTGTAACTAATTAGTTAAATTAAAGTAATTATTTAGTACATGTGTTAATCTAATTACTAATATTAGCCGTACTTTCTCATTATAATTACAGCTAGATTTACCCGAGACCTCGTCGCGTTGATGTCTTTAAATAACTGTCAAAGTCATAATTATTATCATTAGAAAGTAAATAAAATTATAGGATAATTTTTTCATTGCTTGACTGGGACCATTAAAATTGAAAAATTTTAAAGTTGAGTTTAGTTTAAGAAACTGAAAACATACTTTGTTACAATAAAAAAAAATTCAATAACTTAAACTATTAATATTTTAAAAAGTTGAAAGTATCTACGTTTCCTCTTTAAAAGAGCTCAAAACAGAATATTATTCTAACATGCTACTGTATACTGCATTATATGTTCTTCCGTCAGTTGCAAATATGTGAAGATTTCAGGCATTGGACGCACACGAACAGGCTACATATATTTGGCCATGGGAAAAACATTGCTTTTCCAAATCCATCCTGCTACCTGCATTGTTTGCCCTTTCGCTTTGTTAATAGCAAAACAAAAAACTCAATTTGATTGGAATTTGAACTCGTTTGAATTGAAATGGTAGGTCAGTGGGGTTAATTGGAATTCGATGTATAGTAGCACTTTCCCTTTTCACATGCCACCTGTTAAAATATTGGCACCAAGTATATTCTGCATGAATTTTGTGATCCGAAGCCTCATTCCATTAGATAGTGGAGGAGCATCGAGATTTTGCATAAGCATAACTAGTACGTTTAGTTTTAATTGAAGTTTATGTGAGAGCACACACGAAAGTTCAAGCGAATTTAAGAACTTCGTGGGATATGAAGTACTTTATTCTTTATCTCAGTGATTGTATTCATTTATATATATTCCTTCATTTATTTCCCCCGCACGTTGTTTAATCTTCCAGTGTTGATTTTGTTGACAATGTCATTATCAGGCGCCAATATTTATCTTGCGCACAACTACTGATCAAAATTAAAATTTTATTGCAAAACCGGGTAAACGTGCTCAATAAGATCTACATCATTTTCTACTAAATTACAAAATTCTCTAGAAAGTAAAATATAACCTCCAGCATCTGCGTCCAAACATCCATCACCGATTTTCAATTGCGTCTTTGCATAATGTTCCGAATCTACGTCATAAAGATGCACTCTCATATTCGTTTTCAGACTGAATTTTCAGCTTTCACTCATAAGCTTGATGATTTAATACAGGCTCTGACTTCTCTCTCTCTTCCGGTGCCCGCCTCTCGATTACTGGAAGAGTTTGTCGCAAATCACCAGCCAATATAAAACTACCATTCCTACCAAAATATTTGTACTGTCTCGTAAATCCTGAAGAATCCGATTTAACACTTCTATAGCTTTCTTATGAGACATCGTACTTTCATCCCACACTAAAAGCTTACATTGTCGAAGCATCCTACCTTGAGAGCTATTTTTGCTGACATTGCAGGTGGGTGAATCTTCATGTGCAATATTCAACGGTAATTTTAAAACGGAATGTGCAGTACGACCGCCGGTCAGTAGTGTCGCGGCTATACCGGAAGAAGCTAAAGGAACTGCTTCCTTCTCTCTTTTTCTGACAGACATTAATAATAAGTTACGCAAAAACGTTTTTCCGGTTCCTCCAGGGGCGTCGAGAAAAATAGAGTGCACCACTACCGGATCTGTTTACGTAACACTTGATGGAAAATATGAATTTGTTCTGGAGTTAATTGAGGGATTGATTCTGTTATTTGTGTTGCAATGCTATAAAATCGTTGTCTAATTCTTGAGCAATTTCATTATCGAATCTGTGACTTATCAGGGACTAATCATTCCAAAATCATGTAGATTCTTCCAACCATTGTGAAACCCTTGTTTTCAATTATTATTTAGCGTTTCATTGTAGATATGTTCATTGAAAGGTATATCTGCTTGTATTTGCTGCATTCGTCGGAAAATATCTTCTGCCATGTACAAAGAGTTTGAGAATTAGAAAGATGTGATACAAGTATTGCGTAAAGTTCCCTAATTTTATTCGGCGATTGACATTGTGTGGTTTCCTCCATAGAAATATCTCGTATATCTTCCTAATAATACCTCCATATAAAAGATCTAAGTTCAGTATAAGTGAAAAATTTACCCGCGTGGTTTCCGTAAGAATAAGGGGATAAAATGTACCCTACGTTACTCGCTGATAATGTAGCTTTTCATTGGTTAAATAATTTTTTAAATTAGTACAGCTGTTTCAGAGATTAGCCCGAACAAACAGACAGAAAGACAAAAATTTTAAAAATTGATTTTTTGATATAGCAAGTACCGTATATACTTTTAAATGCATTTAGTAAAAAGTTGTTAATTTGAAATTAGAAACAGAAACTTTAATTTTATTTATTTGTATAGATGACAATAATCAAATAAAGGTTAGACTTCATAAAATGAACATTATTTTTATTGGAAATAAATTGAATAATAATCTTTTTAACAAAATATATGTGCATATCAAATATGAACTGGAAATTTGTGATGAGTTTCGTAATGAATGAATAAGTAAAATTTTCAAAATAATTGTTCATTTTTAATTAGTTTTAAACTTTATTGCAAAAAAATCTTAATCATGAGAAATTTTAATAAAATAAATTGCAAATTTCAAAAAATATATTTGAACTGGGATTTTTCTTAGATTTAGGAGTTGCATAGATAGATATTAAACATTATGGTACTAATTGACATTATAGACACAATATTTTTCTGGTATGAAATTATATAAGCGTATTGCTTCATAATAAATTTTTAAACTCTCTAATATATGTTCATATATAAATTCAATTTCCCTTGTAAAATATATATATAGCGAATTTAAAAAAAAAATCGTATATTTATGCTGATCCCGTATACTATATTTGCAGTGCAACAACAACAAAAGAATCAATGCAGCAAAAAGAGGAAGAAAGGGGAAAAAAACAAGAAAGAAACCCACCGATATTCGCAAGTGCACAGTCTCGATCTAAGTGAGTCCACCAATAAAAAGCGCATCGACGTGAAGCATTTGGCGCCATTTAATATTTCGCACGTCTTCGGCTATTAGGCCTTATGTAAGAAAGCGTGTTGGGGGGCAAAGGGGGACGTAGAAAATCGATACTTCACCGCGATATCGATAGGAAGGAACACGTGACTGGACTGCGACAAGAGAGACTTTTCCATGAGTTGAAAGTACCGGCGACTTTAAAAGAAATAAAAACGTGGACGAACACATTTGTATTCTTGACTCGAGTTTTCTCTGCCTTGCTACCCCCTTTTCCCAGCCCCCTCTCCGAATGTTCACGAGAGAATTTTTCCTGTGGTAGCGAGTTCTACGCCTTTTTTCCACCCTTAGACGCGAGGGAATATTTTATTTTACGCTATTACCAGGGAATATCTAGTAAAAATTAGATGAAATGGTGAGAAGTTCGTTTTTTCCCTTTTTCCCCCCATTCTTTTCTAACTAAGATGCTATTTTCCTTTTTCTAACCGTAGGGGCACTAAGCTAGAAGAAGAGTAAATAAAAAAAGTTTAAAAAAAGCCGAAATTTTCTTTTGGTGGAATTTACCCAATTATAGGAACGTTATATTGGGGAAGTGGGCGTTAGGCAATAAAGGCTTTTGAAAATGCTTATTATTTTGCAAGGGTATGATAAGCGTTTAAAAATTCCTTCTTGAAAAAAGTTATTTTTAATTTTACGAGGCAAATACTTTATTTCTGGACGAATTAATTCTAGTTGAATTGTGAAAAAGTAATAAAGAAGATTAGTTTAAGTTTGAAGCGGTGGAATTTAAACAATTGTTCTTTACAGCTTATGTCTGGCGCAATTGAACTTTTATAACGTTACACAACGAAGGCTTTAATTTCATAAAATAAAATTTACTAAATTTTTAACTAGACGTATAGAGAAGTAATTTCTTTAAATGAAAATCCATTTGTTAACATATTAAAGTATTTGTTTAGTATTCCTATTTTACTATCGTAAATATTATAAAATTTTAAGAGTCATTAAATGAAGTAGAATTAAGTAAAAAGCAATTGCGTAATTACACATTTGACGTTGCGAAATAATCTATAAAGCATTCGAAAAAACCTATAAACTTAACATTTAACATTTCATTTTTCCTCATTCCCTCTATTGTTGTAAGACAAAAATTATGAACAGTTATGAATATTGTTGCAATAGTTTTGGATTACTAACATTTTGAAAATAATTCCAAATATTTAACGTTTATAAAAGTAAGTAGAAATTAGACGATATTCACAATTTCAAAAATATGCCTGATATTTCAATATTTTGCAGTTACTTACAATTTACTTCGCAGAAGAGAGGGGAAATAAAAATATTGTACAATATATTATGTTATATAATTACCTAACAAAGTGACTATTTAAAAATTCTTATCCAATGTGAAAAAATTTCATCATTCAAAAATATTTCTTATTCACATGGAATTGTCCGAATAAATGATTATTTTTCTGAACTTTCTGGTTTTAATTATTTTGCCGTATCAACAAAGTGTATTATTTCTTCCCGGGAAAAGAACTCACAAATTATTTTTTAACTTTACAATTGATGAGTATTCTGTGACGTATCTATCCGCGTATTTTCATTAATCCTCTTGGGAAATCTTTGGTCAATCAATTCGAATTTATTCAAAAACCAACCTCTGAAGAAGAAATTTGATTTCTCAAATTAGATTGGCTATATATATAGTCTAGGGTTTTAAACTAGGAGAGAGAAAGTGAGGAGATAGGATAGTTGGTGACCAGGTATTATACCATTTTATAGCGTATTTCTAATATCTCAGATGTGAAAGACTTAAAGTGACGATTGGTCTCTGAGTTAATTAGTGTCAAATAATTAGGATAGCTGATTAGATCCTGGAATAAGAGGGTCTATGTTTGAAGTGTTCTCATTATTTGCGCATCTCGTTATTAATTCACATATTGCTTTTGATTGAGAACATCTCTTTCGTTGAAGTTATTTGAATTATTGTTAAATGTGTGATCAGTAAGTAGATTGATTTCTATATAGCTATCTTCCTTCCTTCCTCCTACATCTCTCGGTGCGAATGACGAGAACATAGCATCCTTTACATTTCTTTCACACACATTTTTTATCATCTCTATTCAATAAGGTCAATAAGGTTTTTTTTTTAAAGAACTTTAAAACTTTCCTAAACGAAAAAGTTGTTCTATGGTATATAGATGAAGAAAATGTAAAATTAAAAATAAATTTTTTATGTTAAATACTACCACAAAGAGAATGAAGATAAATTAAGTATTTGAACTTTTTTATCCTAAAAAAATTAAAGTAGTTTATGTTTTTGATAAAGAAAAACAAGTATTTTAGTAAATTTTA
>BMAO01034878.1:120975-139376 GCA_019973975.1 Trichonephila clavata
AGTCGATAGCATAGATCTTTGGGATATGTTTATACCCACATAATTAGTATTTTATTGTAATTATTCGAGTTCTTAAAACAGTTCACACTTCCTTTATTTAGGTTTGTATTCTTGCTTGTATTGTAAGCTATAAAATATATTTTCTAAAGTTCTACTCGTATTAAAACATATACTAAATAGTTTGATTCACATTTTTATTGAAAACCTTTAGAGAAAGGAAAAAATTAACTGTCCACCGAAGTACAAGCAGCGTGCGTACGAGCAACAATTACGTTTGTGCAGTTACTACGCCTTGATACATGAATTCCCGGAGATTTCTTTATTGGAAAAAAATCAACAGTGTGAGATCTGGTGATCATGGTGGCCATAGAACTGGACCCCTACATGAGATCCAGTGGTCGGGGTATGCCATGTATAGGCAGTCACGTACAGGAGTACAGAAATGCGTCGGAGCTCCATTATGAAACATCATTCATACATCATCATTTTTCTCCTAAACTATGGAGTGTACCCGTAATGTTCTTTGTGTAAATTTGGCTGTGCACAGTTTGGGCAATACTTTTGGGACACCCTGTATTTCTTTAGGACTGTTGTGAGAGGCAGTTCAAATCACATATGACGAGCCAAATAAAGAACTCAATATTTAAATACTGTTGTACTTTTGCAAGCTGACATTTTTTTAAAAAAAATAGGAATAACATTTTTAACTTGATACCTAATTTGTATAGCACGACGCATGTAATAGTAACAGCTTTTAAAAAATCATTTTATATCTAATGTTCCATATTTGTATGTATAAATGCATTAAAATATCAAGAAAAACTTCGTTGTTCAAAATAACTACTGGACAAAAATAATGTTGCATTGAACCGATAAGTAAAAAATGAATATTATATTACAACAGCTTATCAAAAATGGAAAATTATAAATTAGAGGCTTTCTAGACCCGAAGATCTTCTCGAATCCTATGTGCACGTCGTATATTCTCGAATTTCATTGGGGGCATCTGCTTGATTAAATGTCAGTTTCACAACTATGTCGAAATAAAACAACTGGAGCGTTACGTTACTCCCTCTTTCCTCTATCCAAGGGGAGGAGATACTACGCATCAGCAGCGTAAGGTTTCGTTGATGACGCCGTTGTCTTAGGAACAACGATGCGGTAGTGCTTGACCGCTTGCGTCTTATACACTCCATTGGCTTTATTTCAAAACCAAACACAGTTTGTTTACGGATATCGATAATGCTTCACTTAGCGTAAATGGGAGTGTCTTTTTTCACTTACCTTCTCTCAAGGTTAAAGATTCAATTAGTTCGCAAGTTTTCCTTGTGTATAAAAGTACGTGAGAACGATATACATCTTTAATTTGTAACTATACTGAAATTAGATAGTTAGAGTAAAGCTCACGCACTAAATGTAGTGAGTTGTTTCTTCGATGCTTAATCTGAGGGGATGATCTGCTATAACCGAAGAAAGCTAATGAAACTATTCTTACTAAAATCATATACACTGACCAGCGAAAACATTATGAACAGCCCAACATTTTTCGACAAAACTCGTCTGAATGACGTGGAGGGCATGTGATTAAGTTGAAATGATATTTAAGTGCTGCTGGAGGAAGTAAGGAATAATTCTTTCACTTATTTTTGCGGGTGATGGGAAAAGTTGTTTTAATTGAATTTGATTACGGAAACATCGTAATGGCCCAAAGACTCAAAACGGGTATCTTCAAAACAGCATGGCTGGTAGGCCATTCTCGAACTGCGATTTTTAGTATTCATCTCAAGTGCATAAATGACAGGGAAACCAGCAGTTGTACGTCCATGGATCATCAAAGATAAGGGACATCGGAAACTGTCCCCCTTAAGATATTCGACTAGGTTCAGAGATAAATTTCTCAGAAATTGATTTTTAGAATGAATTTATTGTTTTAAAGAACATAAATAGGCTTAAAGAGTCATAATTATTAAATAAATAACATGATCACTTTGTGTTTGAAAAAAAAAATATTATTTTTATGAAATTTTAGCAAAATATTTTTAAAGTTAAGGAAAACACCATAAATAAAAATAAATTGCACATAATGCAATTTTAGTTTCATTGATATACTGCTTGATCCCTCTGAAGTGTCACAAACCACAAAATAAAAAATATTTTAAGAAATAAATATTTTTATTATTACATTTGATGTTAATGATTTTTCATCAAAGTTACTGCATGTTCTCAACTAAAAATGTCATTAAATGTAAGTGTCCTAAAACCTGATGTTTGTTACACTCTGAAAGGCCCATAGCATATATTTTATAAATTTCATTAAATTTGATTGGATTGTTTGAAGATATCACGTTTTTCATGCGCAAATTATGGTAAAAGTGTCATTCTTCAAAAAATGCATTAAAAAATATTTTTATAATTGGATAAAGTAGTTGCTATGAAAATAACTTAAACTCTCTAGTTTACGTATATTAGCCTACTCTTTCAATAATTATATTTCTTTTTCCCTAATGGCTCAAACAATACCAGGCATCAAACACCTAAAAGCACTTTTTCAACCTAAAGATTAAGAAGCAAAATTGATGCCATACAGTAAATCAGCTGACAGCCCAATACAATGCAAGTCCAAATACAAGAGTTTAAGAACACACAGCTCAACGAACTCCTTTGGACATAGGACTGTATAGGAAAAATCCCCTTCGCGTGCCTCTTTTGACCAAGCCTTATTGGCAATTACACCTACAGTGACCATAGAACATCAAAAATTGGAGTATGCCAAGTGAAAGAGATTGATTGGTTAGATGAATCGTAACTTCTTATTCATCACGTTGTTGTTGTGTCAGGGTACGTCGTCTTCCAAGTGAACAATTGCTCACCCCATGTAAAGCAAGTTATATACAGGCTGGTAGAAATGGTTTATGCTTTGAGGGATGTTCTCATGGGTAGTTCTTGTACTTTCCGTTTGGTAGAAACCGACCACATACTAATCTGAGTATAATTGCGTATCAGTTGTACCCTTACTTGACATCTGCCTTCCCAACTGGAAAATGAATCTTCCAGCAGGAAAACTCCCATGTTATAAGGCTCGATTGTGTTGGAGTGCCTCGAAAAACATGATGATTAATTCCAATTAATGTCTTGGTCGCCTAAATTTGCCAAATCTTAAACTGATAGAAGGCATTTGTGCCAGAAAGGCAGCTCAGAGATCAAACATCTTCGTATTTGGAGCAACTTGACTCCAGTCGTCTACAATGAACGGGTGACATTCATACGAAGGCAATTTTTATCTGTTTTACAAGACCAAGGTATTTCAAAATGTTATTGTGCAGTTGTTCATAATGTTTTGGCTCTAGGTGTTTAGAGATTCATCAATAAGATCTTTTGAAAGAAAGTCATTATTATGAGCATTATTTATTCTCATTGATTTGGTAACACTGAAAAATTGCCTACATTAACTAGTAAATCATTTTTTAATTAACACCTAGAACCAAAATGTCTACTTAAACAACTTTAACCTTTTTAATGCGTGTGATACTACATTTAATTTGATTGGTTGATTATCAGTGCAGGGAGATATAGTTTTTAAAAAGATATTTAAAAAAAACTTATTGACAACAACATTTTTCAAATGTAAAATAAATTCTGATATAAAAATGATACATTCAAATGTTAATACAGCATCTATGCCTAACCTTCTCATTGTAAAAAATATGCGATTGCCTATTAAGTATTAATTCAATTAACTACCTATGGCGTTTTTTTCTGAGAGTGTTTTAATATAACTTGCAGTATTGTCATAAGGTCTGAATTACCGTACTTTCGAAGAGGACGTTACCGTTAATCTTTATTTTGTACAGACTTCACTCATTAATCTATTTTCCTATCCAGTATTCTAAAAATTGAAACAGGAAAAAATTTTGTGATATTTTTGTATTGAATTGCCTATTTTTATTAGTTGGATTTCCATTAGAGAAGTTTATTCAACAGATGTTTGAATATTGAATAGTAGAGTGTTTAAAACTATCTAAAAAAAATTAAAAATCAATTGGCTTTGAAAGTTTAACATTGCTGATTAAAATGGTGATTCATTTTATAGCATTATAAGAACTACAAATTCGGGATCATCAGATATTACAACCGAAGAAATGTTTTATGGCACTCGATTTTATTTTCAAATTGAATTAGAAGTCACATGCAACACAATTATAGTCAAATCATTCCATTTTCACATTTTTGATTTGCTTAAGATAATCATACTTAAAAACAGAATTTTCTGCTGCTGATGATTAATTTTTTCCATTATCCATTTGTTTTAAGTAATTCAATTTTCGTCCGGTGAAATATCAAAGAGTTTAACAATTCAATTTTGTGATAGTGGTTGGTTCCTGCTTGACTCTAAACCTCCTTGTCAACTTGTAAACCCGACTAGGTGTGTGGGAGAAACTGAATGATCCACAGACATGATTTCAATCTAATTAATTTATTGGTCCCAAATATCAATAAGACACAATAACAATCTAATTAATGTAGGTGATTATATAGTAGAGTGCAGATGGGAGATTCTATAACACTACGGACCCTCAAACTGAATCTAAGATAGCTTAAAATACGCTCAAATATAACTACGTCACACACTAATAAGCTAAATTCTACTTAATCAAGTTCCCAATACCTGTACTTTTTATGCATCGGATCCTACACTGGAAACTTGCAGGTGATCTCTCTTGGCTTGATCAATGTCGTTGGATCCACGCTCTGTAATCTTTTTCCTGGACATCTCCAAGACCTTTAACTAATTCCTCTCTCTTTCAATCTTCAACTAACAGCTAAAGCGCACACTCTATGTTAACTCCTACTTGCCAACTCAGAAACTCGCGAAAACAGAATTTATATAATATACTTCATTTACATAATCACGCCTCCTTACTCGGTCAAGGTTGGTTGAAATAAATATTTTCCTAAAAGAGTTATGAAGGGAATAGTAGAGCCACGTACAAATCCTTCAAAATTTCATCACATACGCTGTAACCAAATTAGAACGAAAATTCATTATAACCAAATTTGTTTCCAACGGTCTCTTGTGTCAAGAATTGTGATACGCACAACTGTGTACAACAAACTGCATCTTTCAATGTTAATTTCTAAGGAACAGAAGAAAAACATAATTTAAAAAATACCTTGGCATTGATACAGTAAATCATAATAAACTTCTTTTTTTTTTGTCTCTGTTTCACTAAAAATTCTATGCTGTCTATTTTTTCCATGGAATCCTAACATATTACCGACATCAATTTTGTTCTATGAATGCAATCAAGGTTTATTAATTAAGAACAAAAGAACTCTCGATTAAAGAAATAGAGTTCTAATTAACAAAAGGTTATGAATGTTAAAAATGCCAATTCGAATATGAGAGAAACATTTCAGAAATTTCATGGCCTTTGTTTAGTCAACAAGCATCTCATTTAAAGCATCTTCGCCAAAAATGCATTTCCGCATCTTAAAATGATGTTTTGATTAGAGTTTTCTTTCTTCTAACGTAACGCAAATGGAATTTTAATAAAAGCTCTGCTTTTAAGCCGTTAAGTTAATTAGATTATGAGCGTTTCCATGGTTGCAGTTTGAAATACAAATAAGGAGAGCGAAGATGACGTCAGAAAGATTTGCGATGAGTAGAAAACATGAGCATCTATGAATTTTTACATCACTGCATCTGCTTATAAAGTTGATTAACTGTCTCTCATAAAAAGTTAATACGTTTAAAAAAGTAATTTAAAAAGGATTTTTTTTTTGAAAAATTTGATGTAAAATAATTTTTTTAATATTTTTAGTGCTTAATTATTTTAAGTGTTATTTATTTAAATTGATTATGGAATCCATATTTTTTTTTGAAAGATGGTATCGGTATTAGAGTCACGTATTGCCATTTTCAAAAATAGATTTTGATGAGACAGTGAAAAAGAGAGAGAGACATTAGAAAAGTAAGTATATAAAGAAAAAGGGTATTATTCAATAAGCATCTTATTTTAACTTACTCTACTTGAATATTTTGCACAAACTAATTTTTACAATATTTATACTAATAACAACAATAAGTAGTATAAGTATAAATTCTGATTGTTCACTCATCTTCGCAAATGAAAGTGAGCTTCATCATTGGAAAGAAGAATTTCATGCGAATAGTTCACTATATATATGTATGTGTGTGTGTGTATAACCTCCAATAGATGCACTGTGATTACCCCAATGACGGCTATTAAATTTATGTACGACATTCATTTTGCAAGGATGGAAATTTAAGGGGGAATTTATTTTTACTCTCAAATCAGAAATTCCAGGAGTGTACCTACTAAATGAACAAACAATACGTAGGTGGGAGAACGCTCGTCTTAATAGTTTAACTTGTTCTGGTGTCTAAACGCTAAGATGCTTGCCAGGAGGTTTTCGCTACTTGTTCATTCGGTCCATAACAAAATGATTTTGATGTCATTCAATGGAGAAGGAATTTTCTAAGTACTTTTATCGCAAAAGCACGGTACTTAGCAGTACACATTAAGATGGCAACTGAAATGCTAAAGTATCTGCTACTCAAAATCATTACCAAATTTGTAACGCACAACTAGTGTGGGGACTGTGCTAGCGGGAAACAAGAATTATTTCTGCCACACTTGGGTGTATTTATGGTTATCGATGCAATTTCTAGTGAATGTTGTCAAAATAACTGAAAGTGCGATGATGACTAAATAATTTACAGTCTATTTCAAAAACAAAATGAAACCTCAAAATTGCCCCTTTTCATTAAGTTAACAGTAATTCGTGCGCATAAGGCACAACAATTTTGTTGTGTATTATCAAGGCCGATTAAAAAATATGCGATTCACTCCTGAATGCAACCGTTTTTCACATTGAAGAATTTATGCGGTGCACATTATCGGAAGAAGAAAAAGGCACACATAAGTAATTTTTCTCTGAAACAGGTAAATCCTTCGCAAACATTCTCAATGTCATTTTATTGCATTCCAAAGCCTTTACTGATAGCAGCGTAAAGAAAAGAGTCGTATTTCGGAAAGACGTATGTATCCGTCTGAGAGACTTAGGGCGCCGGTTAAGTGAGACGGATATGTACGCCGGTTGCAGTTAAGGAGTTAATTAAGAAAATTGATCGAATAATCGAAGTTTAGGAGGGTGAAAATGACAGTTTTATTATGATAATACTCTCAGATATACATCTAAATCAACAAAGATTAGTCTAAATGGGAAAAGATTAATATTATATCTTGACGAAGCATCAGGTCTTTACTCACACCGCTTAGAAAACCTTAGAGTTATCGTAGTATTCAAAGCAAAATTAACACATTCGACGTATGAATTGTGAGAAGCCTATATGGAGAAGTAGGACAGCAATTTGAAACTTTTCCTTCAATATAATGCTATAGTGAAATCAAATTTCGTGTTTTAAATTATTTAGGAAGAATAATTTCAATCAATGCTATTCCACATGAGTTCCTGTAATATTGTATCTTTCTGAAATCTTCATGTGCTGGTACTGAGTGTGTAGTTGATTTTCATATATATATATATATAAATACTAGCTGCATGGCCTGGCGTTGCACGGGCTTTTACCGAGGGTATAACTTAATCCCTATGTTAATTTCCTCCTTTCTTTCCGATACCAGATTTTTTGTGTAGGTGTGGCATGTACGATGTGAGTGCATGGCCCGTGAGTGCGTGTCATGGCTTTCTCGTTTAACATTTTCAAATGACGAAATTTCACTACTATTTTAAATTTTGAAGTAAAATTACGGATTCTTTTAAATGTTCGACACCGATATGGATTCATTTTAGAAAAAATCATAAAATATGCAAAATATCATTATTTTGTAAAAAAGAAAGTTTTTTTTTAATTCTTAAAAAAAAAGATAGTTTTCGGCATTTTATTTTTTAAATTACTGATTCTAGATGATCAATGAACTTTTTAAAAATCATATTCATTTAAATGCATCGATATTTATTCATTTTAGAAGGAATCATAAAATAGGCAAAGTATTATTGTTTTGAAGGGAAAAAAATTCGAATCGTGAAGAAATAATTGATGTTTGGTATTTATAAATTTATTAAATCACTGATTTCAAAAGAGAAAAGTATGAATTTTTTTAGTTTAGATGGTTTACTTATCATAATTATGAGAAATTCATACATAACGGTTGAAAAATTTCGTTTAATGATTTACAGAAAACAATACTACTTTATTTAAAAAAAATATTGATTTAAAACAAATTATTTAAATGTATTGCAAATAAACTTATTTAAAATAATGATAACGGAGTAAAAACGCGATTAAATTTTTCACAAATATAGTTAATGCAAAAATTCTTACTGTTACCTATTGAAACGACTGTTTATTTCTTTATTGCGTTGTTATTGAGTGTTAGATTCAAAAAAAGGTACAAAAAAAGGTAAAAAGCCTTTATTTACACATTTACAGTATAAAATTCAAGAAGAAAATAATACTATGTGATAAAAATATATTTCAGAATATTTCCTTATATTTTTATGATATATTTTTCTTATATTCCACTGTTCTTCAATAAATCAATCTTTAAGAATAAAAAAATTTATCGGTTGTGATGCGTTATATGAATGAGCATCCCGCCGCAAATAGCAATGTTATGAAGGAATTCCCCTTTTTCTGCATCAGTGAAAGACTCAAAGCTATCTCAACCTTTCCCGTCTTTCAAACAGAAAGTGAACGCAAAGTGAATGTCCTCGACGCAATTGAGATTTTTTTTAAAGTTTTCATTTTTTGAGGGCTTAACTTTCACGTTAAAGTTTTAAAATTTCACACATTAATTGAAAAATCAAAGTACTTTTAAATAAAAAATGTACAAAAAAAATTGTTTAAATTACTTCTCGCAAAAAACGGTATTTTACGAAAAATCACAAATTTTTTTTTTAAAATCCGTACTTTTTAAGCAAGTTTTTCAATCTTCACACAGAAGTTGTACAACATTATTCTACACAAACAAAAAAAGTTTCGTATGATGATTTTAATAAATACGAAGTTATTTAATGTTGAGTTAAAATTGTGAGTATTTTTTAAAAAATCACATAGAAAAAAAAGTTTTCAGCATTTTATTTTTAATGACTGATTCAAAAAGAAAAACGCATGAACTTATTCAACACAAAATATCGTTTTAATAACACGATAATAAATTCATACGCAATGATTTAGAAAAAGACGCATAAAAACGCATCGGTCTTAACTCGATTTTAAAAAAATCACAAAAAATAGAAAATATTATTATTTTGAAAAAAAAAAAATTATACTGTATCGTGGCGAAAAGAAATGGTCTTTCCGATTCTGTAATTATTTTTTGTCTGATTTTAAAAAAAATCGGATGACTGTTTAAATAAATTCGAGAACACCGGAAAATTTCACCCTCTGTTCATTCACGACGCTAGGCGGGAAAAATAACGCGCAGGGTTAAAACAATTATGCGTTTAAAGGTGTTTAATTAATATCTTTTTAACTAATTACAATATCGGAATGAAAAATAGTTTACGTCCTATTCTCAGACCTACTGAATATACGCACAAAATTTCATAAGAATCGGCCACACCGTTTCGGAGGAGTTCGGTTACAAACACTGTGACACGAGAATTTATATTATATATATATATATTATTCTTGATTTGCTAAATAATAAGACTTGTTTTCTTGTACTCATACAGTTTACACAAATTAAAATCTATTTTTATTCTTATTTATTTTACACCTTTATATTTCAATGCATCACTTTCTATTAAGCAATGAGGGAACAAATCATAGAATGACAAAAAATTAAGGTATTAATTGTTCAAGCAAATTGAACATCAGATTTGATTTAGTCAAAGAATAAATATAAACAATGACAATATTATATATATATATATATATATATATATATATATATACTGAAGAGCCAAAACATTATGACCACCTGTCAATAACTAGTTCGCCCACCCTTGGCACGCAACACAGCTTCATTCCGCCTTGGCATGGATGCCACAAGTCATTGGTAGATGACCGGAGACAGATTGTACCAGATGTTTAAGCAACGGTCACGCAAATACAAGATATTGTGAATTGGTGGTCTTTGAGCTTCCGTCCCATGATATAACAAATGTGTTCTATTGGATTGGGATCCAGTGAGTTAGGCGGCCAGGACAGGAGCTGGAATTCAGCATCATGCTCCTGGAACCACTCCAACACAATTTTAGCCTTATAACACGGGGCATTGTCCTGTTGGAACATTCCATTTCCAGCTGGAAAAACAAAGGATATGCAAGGGTGCAACTGGTCCGCAATGACCCTGTAGCATTCATGGTCTGCTCGGCCATAAGCACGGGTCCCAAAGACGCCCAAGAGAACGTCCCCCAAAGCATAATACCGCCACCAACGGCCTGTCTATGACCTACTGTATATTGAGGGAGCAACTGCTTGCCTGGAAGTCGGCGTATCCTGAGACGGCCATCAGCGTGAAGAATGATAAACCGTAAATCATCTGACCAGGCAACTCTTTCCCACTGATCTATGGACCAGTCGCGATGTTTCCGGGCCCAGTGCAGGCGCAGTTGGCAATGGCGCTTGGTTAGCAAAGGCACACGAGTGGGACGTTTGCTGCGTAGCCCCATATCCAACAGTGTCCACTGAACAGTGTGCTCGGATGCTATTCGTCTTGGCCCTTCATTGTATTGGGCCGTCAGCTCAGCCATTGTCTGGCTCCGGTTTTGCTTCACCATGTGAGACACTCTCCGACGCCCTTTTTCTTTGTTAGCGCGTGAACGTCCAACACCATGTCGTCTACTGCTGGTTTCACAGCCATTCATCCCCTTTGCATAGTACTAACAACTGTAGATCGCGGGCAACCCATGAGTCGTGCAGTTGCGGAAATACTTGTTCCAATCTTTCGAGTCATTACAATCTGCCCTCTATCAAAGTCGCTTAGATCCGCAGCCTTTCCCATCACACACAGAAGAAGGTGTGAAAGAATGATTCTTCAGACTCTACAGCAGCAGTTAAATACCACTTCCATCTGATTGCGTGCATTCCATGACATCCAGGCGAGTTCATTGCAAAATGTAGGGGTGGTCATAATGTTTTGGCTCTTGAGTGTATGTATATATATATTTATATATATATAAGTAACTTTAAGAGTGTATATTTGGCGGGAGTCGCAACTGATGGAAATGCTACAATAATGTAAAAAATAAAACAATAATACACTCATGTCCATAAATTAAGGATAATTCAGAATCACTTAGAAATTTAACTCTAAAATGAAAATTTCACCTGTAGAATTATCACACACATCCTGAAGAAGAATATGCAAATCACAGGAAACGGACAGATGGTGCGGATGGTACGTCACAATGACGAGAGTGTAAGATAGGTGAATATAAGGAATGGTGGCAAAGAAGTAAAATTGTTCGCAAGCGCTTTAAAAGCCTTTCAGTGCAATAACCACATAGTTATGGCACAAAGAAAGCATTTCGATGATTTTTTACGTGATAGAATTATCGGACGACTGGAATGTGGACGTAACCAACTGGAAGTATTCGAAGAACTTGGAATCACCCAGAGTGTCATCTCCAGGCTTTGGCAACGATTCCAAGATGATGGTAATGTGAGTAGATATTACAGCACAGGTCACCCCCGAGTTACAACGCCGAATGAGGACCGGTATTTGGCATTTACTGCCAAAAGAAAAAGACGGAGCACAGCATCAGACCTGTCTCGTCAGCTCTCTCCAGATACCGGTACGACAGTTTCAAGGCAGACCGTGTACATACGCTTAGGGCACATTGGTCTATATGCTCGTAGGCCTGTCAGATGTGTTCCCCTTACCGCAACACACTGTCGCCTGTGATTAACCTGGAGTAGAGAGCATGCATTGTGGACCCCACAACACTGGTCTAGTGTGATGCCTTCCGACGAGTCCAGGTTTAGTTTGCAGACTGATTCTCGCCAGACTTTCATATGGAGAGCGCCAGGTACCCGTTACCACCAAGAGAACACCATTAGAAAACACCATTACGGTTTTGCAGTATGGCTCGTTTGGAAAGGAATAATTCTTGGTTCCAGAACTGACCTGCATGTTCACAGTGCAACGACGACAGGCCACATCTATCGGTATGTCATTCTGGAACCACCTGTACGTTTGTTTCGGGGCGCCATGGGTGCTGAATTGCTGTTTATGGATGTCAATGTCCGTCCTCACCTTGCAAAAATTGTAGACAAATGCCTTCAATCGGAGGATATCACCCGTATGGAATGGCCAGTATACTCACAGGATTTGAATCCAATAGACCATGTGTGGGATATGCTTGGCCGACGAATTGCAGCCCGTCAGTCTTTCTCACCTGTCTATCAGAACTTTGGAGGGCATTGCTTCATGAGTGGTGTAATATTCCCCAAGATCAGATTGATAATTTGATACTCAGCATGCGTAGGCTTTGTAAGGCATGTATTGCATCGTCCGGGAGACGTATTAAGCATCATACTAACCATGTTATACTGTTTTTTGTAAATAGGTTCTTTTTTGAAATTTGCTCCAGGGAGTAAAAATAACAATTTTTATTAATTATGTCAAACATATAGCATCTTTTTGGCTCTTTATCTTTTGTTTAATAAATAGACTTTACAAATAAGTCAAATTTGTTTTGCTTCTGTCTCTTTCTTTGCCTGAACTTCATTATCCTTAATTTATGGACATAAGTATATTTGTAAAACAATAGATTCTTACTAAAATTAAATCGAGGCAAAGATAGTTAAAAAAAGTAGTACAAAAAATGTTTTTAAGTCAATTCCTGCTTTGAATGGATAGATTGAAAGTATTTTATTAATTTTTGAAAATTTCATATATATTTATATAGGGAGAGAGTTAACTAATAGTAGGAATTAAAAAAAGAGTAGGATTTATCTGCATTGTTGTAACAATGCACACCCAATTTGGCTAGTTTGGCTGAAAAACTGGTTTTCAACGCCAACATTTGTCATTGTTTAACAGTTACAATACATATAAATCTAAGTTGACGTCGAATAGCGGTAATTAAATTAATTATTTAAATTTTAATTTATTTAATGGCGTAATATATGAAAAAACTCTATTAACATCAAGTGTCATCCACTACAATTTTTTAAAAATATTATTTGAACTTTATTGGATAAATAGAAGGTATTTTATTATAGATTGAAAATTTGAACAAGATATATATATATTGAGCTTAAATGTGCCAAATCATAACAATACTATTCCACACGCAATTCAAATGATACTGGAAAGCCTTTGTAAAAACTTTAAAGATTGAATGCGTAAAAATTTATAGATGGGATTCATCTTTCTTTAGAGAGAGGGAACTTATTGTAATCATTTTCTACTTATCGTCAGATTTAACAAGAAAAAGATTATAGAGGTCGATTTTAAATGCAGAAGATGGATGCAGAGATTTATATTTTACCTTCGCCTCTACCAATCACTTCTTTAGAAACTATTCGAATGACAGCAACATTGCTGATATTCTGATTTTCCAAATCTATAATATCTACTTACGATGGCAAAAACCACTTAAGGATTTTATTGCCCTATATACTGCTTTTTCTTTCAAAATAAATTACCTACTATAGATCTTTTTGGATCGTATTTGAAAGTGATAATGCAAGTGTTTGAGCCCAAATAAAACTTTACGAGTAACTATGACACGTTCATAAAGCCACACTTTGCTATCTCACTAGTTTTTCGTTTTTTGTGAAAAAGGCCAGAATTTCTGTGGAGGTAAATTTATCTTTTACACCCATCCATAAAAAACAAAACACTGTGTAGAGGTCTTACCAGCATTGGATATCTGTAAATATTTTAGTTTATATTTTATTGGTTTAATCTTTATTTGTTGTTAAATATCTTGTCATCATAAAAAATTAATCAATAGTTAATTGTGTACTTCTGAACATTTATAAGTAATTCAAAATTAGAGTTTTTATTTCGTTAGTATTAGTCACACGAGCTAGGTTCCTCATTCCAATTTACATATATAGATAATTTTCAGCAAAGTAATATAGTTTTAAATACTTTTTCTCGCTTCATAGGTGCATTGACATTTATTTTTGCTTAATTTTATAAAAGAATTGCGAACGACATACTCCGATATTTTTTCAAATATTTATTTCGTATTCTTCTGTAAAAATATTTGAATTTCTTTTTTTTTTACTTGCTTTGTGTTTATTGAAAACGATAAGTGATACAATATATAAAATACACAATTTCTTAAAACAGCAATAGTATGTAAAATAATTTTTATAAAATGGTACCTATCGTTGGTAAAAGAATTAAATCTATATATTTTTTTTCAATTATAGTATGATTCATTTTAAATTAAAAGTCTTGATATTTTCAATGGTTCTTGATTTTATTAATTTTTCTCGAAATGGATTTTTTATATTCAATCTAATGCTAATCATTAAAATTTTACTTAAAAACTATAATTCGTTAACATTTTTTATTGGATGCTAAAATACTCATAAATTTTGCTTACTTTATTTTCTAAATATTTAAAACTTTTACTACCGATATTTTGCTTCTTTCTTTTTTAAGTGCACTGCGAAGTTAAATTAAATTATCCTATGCTTAAGATGCAGTTAAAAAAATTCCAGAATGAAATTCTTTATTTTGAATAAATGTAGTAATTCAATGAACATAGCATATTTAAAATTTTAATCCGAAGGAATAATTCATATTTACATTTAAAAAAAAAAGGTACGAAAACTTTCAGTTATACTTAAAGTTAAGAAATTTGTTTAAAAACTTTTAGTGCAGTAGAATCCCATTTTACAGAATATTTGCAATGATTTTATTAAGTCAAACAAAAATGGTACCTTTAACGTTGTGCTTCAACAAAATACAGTTAATATTGATGAACAAATTATTATTTTTAACGCATATTTCTAACGCGAGTAATAGTTTGTTTACTGTTTAATGAATTTCTTATTAAAAAAATAATTCTTAAGTAAGCATATTCGAAATGACAAAACATTTTTGTAATGAGTATCGGAGTGCCTTTGCAAAATTTCCTGGCACTTTTCAATGTTAACACACACGATAATTTACTTACTAACATACAGTGTATTTTAAAATATGTAAAATGAGGGGGGAAAGCCCAGCGGCTGAGTGATAAAGCGCCACAGATCTGGGATTCAAATCCCGAGTTGGGCAAGGTCGACTCAGCCTTTCCTCACTTCAGTTGATCAATAAATGAGTACCAATCTGCTTAAGGACTGAACACTGGGGGTTTCACGTCAGACTGACCTCCTGATCGGAACATCTGCCTATGTATCTCAGTGACCAAGGTCATAGAATCCGAGAAAGGCACAGTAGGCTTTGGCTCTCTATGGTCTGTTGCACCACTGAGTTTAGTTAGAGTTAAGACTAAGAAAAGAACAGTCAACAGAACAGAGAAAGAGAGAAATTTTTTAAACTGTATCTGGATACATCCATCCTATATATGGATATGTAAATAAAACATTGCTATGGAATTAATAATGCATTAAAGCAATTCAGGTATTTAATTTTCGACTGATAATTTATTAATAAATAACAATTTTTTAAAGAGCATATTTTTTTTTAAGCTTTCGATCATTTAATCTTTTAAGTGCCTCGTTAGAACGGATTTGTGCGTCTCTCAATAAAAATATTGAATCTTAAAGAATTAAAATATCTTATAAGAGAGGTTGTAACAACGCTGCAAAATAATTACTGAACGATTGTACTTGAAAATAAATTTTCTTCACATTTTCCGTGATAAACGATTGCAAGCATTTGCTCTTTGAACGTAACAATTGATGGCAAAAAAACACTATGTATTAAAATGCATAATTACCAATTTCTGCATCATTATTTCCAGCAACAGACCCCCCAATCCTGCCGGATATGTTTAACAAGAGCCTGTTGTTCACGGTTTTAAAGACTAATTTTCTGCCTAAAATGCTAGCTCGAGTGGGGTTAAGGCTCCGTAAAGGAAAGTCTTTTTAATTAAATTAAAGACACGCTATAAAGGAAAAGAAACATACTTCCTATAGTTTTAAAAGTAGAATACTTTGAAAGATATTTTTGTTAAGCAAAGGGAAAAGGGGGGAGGGAGGATGTGTAAGAAAATAGTATTTATCGCGTATTTTTTTTTTTCTTTCTTAATAGTAATGGCTAAAAAGAAAGGAAGAGTTTTTATAAAAAGCAAACATCAGATTTCCGTGAATTTCTATAGAAAAAACTAATTAGTTTTTTACAAAAAAAAAATCTTCTTGCTGTTTAATTAAATTGTGGTTAAAAATCGGTTTGAATTATTTGTTTTTCATTTGAAGAATTTTTCTTTGGGTGATATATTTTTCTTTTCTTTTTTTACATTAGGGATAAATTGTTTAAAGATTATCCTTTTAGGGAATTAAAATTTACCAGACTAAGGATAAAGGAGTTTTTTCAACAAAAAAAAAGCCCACTGCTTTGAATATTATGTATGTTAAAACCGAAAAGCAGAAATACTTTTTTTAAAATTCATTACATTTATTAAGTTCTTAAGCTGCGCTTTCATTTATGTTTTAAAGTTGCATGCTGTCTTTGACAAAGATTAATTGCGAAACTGAAAACTCTAACTCATTGCGTTAAATCTTTAAAAATTGATTAAACACTTGAAACATATGTATTAAGTATGTTTTTATCGACATTTTAAATCTTTTATTAATTTAAAATAAAATTTACGTAAAAAAGTAATTGCTTTTTCCGATAGACAGATGCATAACTCAATAAACAACAGAAAGTAAAGTGAAGCTTAAGGTACCCAAAAACGCTCGGAATACTGTTCTAAAAATAGCATACTAAAATAATATCAATGCTTTTTTTAGGAATCAATAGCAATAAATACTAATATTTAACTAACAATATTTTTTTAAAAAATATTTATCTAAATTTTACAAAAATTACAGCTATAAAGGGAATAATAGCAATATTTTTTTTGAAAACTTCGAAGCAATTAGAGAAAAAAGTAATAAATTTATATCAGTAAAATTGGATGCATTTATCTAGACAACGTACTAAAATTGTAATGTTTTATTAAAATTTAAAAATTTTAGAGCTGTTCGAGCGAATAAATATATTGTAAGAAATGTGACATTCCTTAGGAGACCATTATTTAAACAACAGGCCATAACTCAAAACATACACTGCTGGCCACCGTAAATGCAACACCAAGAAAGACAAGAGATAGCACAACAAAATTTATTTTGTAGATAACATGTTGACCAAACATCAAATGATTAAATTTATAGACTTCTGTGAAGTGTGGTTCCTGCCAGAATCAGTAGCCAGAGTAGCCGACATTGTTGGAGATGGCGCCAGCCAGCCGCCGCTGCCACACGCCTCGGCATTGATTCAAAGAGACTTTGGATGTGTTCTTGGGGAACAGCAGACCAAGCAGCTTCCACACGTTGCCAAAGTTGATCTGATGTGGCAGCTGGGGGTGTAATCTGGGACAATCGTTGAGCAACCATGGACTACATGTTTTCTATCGGCGAAAGATCCGGAGAGCGAGCCGGCCTGGGAAGCAATTCAATCTGGTGATTGACGAAGAACCTTTGAACAATGCGTGCCACGTGTGGTCACGCATTACCCTGTTGAAATATGGCTGTGGCCAAGCCCTGAAGATAAGGAAGGACAACTGGCTCCAACACCTCGGAGATGTAGCGCTGGCTGTTTAAAGTACCGGCAATGCGTACTAGAGGAGTGGGAGAGTGATATCCAATACCACCCCATACCATAATACCCGGTGCAGAACCAGTGTGGCGGTGCATAGCCTGTTCAGCATCCTCTCTCCACGGTGTCTCCAGACTCGAATCCGACTTTCGTGATGTTGCAGACAGATGCGTAACTGATCAGTAAAGGCATCTTCATTCCATTCTGCCACCCACATCCTTCTTTCATCACACCATTGGCGGTGGAGACGTCTGTGGTTCTGCGTCAAGGGTAGACCAAGCAATGGACATCTTGCGGACAGACCACTCTGCTGTAAACGGCGTGGAATGGTACGCGTAGACACTGAATGATGCGTTACAGACTCAATGTGCTGTGCTATGGTTCGTGATGTGACTGAGTGATCCGTCACTGCCATGCTCACAATTTGCCTGTCCTCACGTGAAGTGGTGCATTGAGGTAGATTCGATCGGCCACGTTGGTCCATCGTACCCTCCTGCATCCAACGGTCACATATTCGCATTACAGTTGTTTGTTTTCGTCCACCACGACTACCGATTTACCAGAAAGATAATCCACAATCTCGGTAGGCCACTATCCTTTCTCCGTCGAACTTGGATACTTGATCAAAAGCTGATC
>BMAO01034879.1:0-44985 GCA_019973975.1 Trichonephila clavata
AATAGGCTCAATTAATGTTGATATCGTTCTCTTAGAATATGGACCTTATCTATTTACCTTCATTAGGAACATTCAATTAAAGTGGAACTAAAAAAAATAGTTCAAAGATAAGTTAAGAGAAAAATAAATGATTTTTTTGGTAAAATTTTAGGATCTCAAAGACAAAAGAGAGAGTAGTAGTTTGTGTTTTTCTTTAAATAAATCAAATAAAGTGCTAGCCTAATAAACAATGTAACTTAATAGAGGGGGGGAGTACAACACTGTATGTTCGACGCTTCAATTTATAGACAAAACAGTAAGTAATAGTAAAGCGATTGTACCTCATGGGCTCGCGTTTTCTTTGGATTTACATAAAAATAAAAATGCGTGCTTAGGCTGACACAATGCACATGCTTTCAAAAAGATCTGTACCATGGAGTGTGTATTTTCCGTAGCTTTCTGTAAATACAAGATTTTACTGCTCATTTCAAACATTTATTCATCAATAAAACTTTTTCAACTAAGAACTTGAACTCTTCATTAACTTCAAAATTAAGAAGAAAAAAAACCCTATGACTAAAATACTTATTTGTACATCATTTATTTAAAGAAAGATATAGCCTAAATTTCTAATTAAATTAATTTGCTTAGCATTAAAGGATGAAATACATAATGTCTGGTCTTGTGGGTTTAAATTTCTGGATTTAAGACATATTGTGTCAGGTTCCTTATTTGGAGGTACCATTATATTTTTACCATATTAAGATAAAGTGTTAAAGAATATTTTATTGTATTTGCTTTTATGAATGAGTGAGTGAATATTAACGTCCCACTGTTCAGCTACAAGAGGGCTTTTGGGGACGGTCCGAGTAATTTTGAACCATGGTCAAGTGACGCGGACGACACCTGAGCTGGCACCCCCTCTCCTAACTACCACACCACACCAACGGGAGGACGTTTGAGCTCTCAACAGATTTTACGTGCATCGCACCCCTATACGGCGGGTCTTGAGTGGTACTGGGATCGAACTCCTGACATGCTAGCCACTATCCGATGGCTAGACCACTTGGCTTCGCGGCCACTTGCTTTTATGAAAAGGCGGAATATATAAATAATATATTCAGTTTAATAAAAATCTTTTGGTTTAGATACATATATAAATTGCGCGAAAAATAAAATCACGTAAGTGAATAACGATTTTAACTGAAAAGTTCACTGAACTAAAAGAAAACTAGCTTATTTTAATATCAATGGAATTATATTGTGTATATGTACCCATAGTTATACTTAAAAGTATATGAATTATAAAATTTTATCTTTGAATTAAATCCAAATAATATTGTTGACGCAACCTTTTTTTTCGCAAGAGAGCTTCCACTTTCGGAACTATACATTGCACAACCTTCATAACTGTTCCCAGTATTAAAAAAATTGTGCTTCATTTGTCTTGTTTATTGTAAGTTTTGATTTTTTTTCTTTCTGAATTATTAATCATGAATAATTTTTCTGAATCCTCTAGTTAAGTCAATATAACAAATATGTTTTTAGATGGGTTTTTCCCTCTCTCTTTTTATACAAAAGAAGTTTAATAATATTATTTTGCAATTTAGGTATATTTTTAAAGTAATTGCATTATTGCTGATAGAAATATCGAAAAGGCGTTTCTTAAAAATTCTTTCGGAATATTTAAAATTTGGGAATTAGGTCAATAATAGGTGAGTTATTGAAATGTTTCCTTCTTTTTCAATCTAGAAATAAATTTAGCACCATTATTTCATTATAATAAATTTATTTTCAAATGAGACTACATGTGTTAAGATTTAAATGTTATCAAAAATATTTTGAAATGACATTCTTTGCAGAAGCTGAAAGACGGGATTTTGTTCGATTGAGAAATATAATGTATTTCATATTATTATTTTAAATATTTTTGTCTTTTTGAGTATTTTTATAAGTGTTAATTTTAGTATTTATTATGATTATAAATTTCTAGTGTTATATTAATAAGAAAAACGGAAACTGTGTGTGTGTGTGTGTATTTTTTCAGTAGGAGCAGTATAAATAGAACATTATATACTTTAGATTTAAATTTATTTCAATTCCTTCTATCTACTGTGCGTGCTATGTACAGATGTATATGTGGGAGGAAAATTAAAAATTTAGACTTAATAATTTTAATTTTAAAAAATCTTACGTTTGAGATAAATTAAGGTAACGTGATATTGGTTAATTTAAATGTTAAGTTTAATTACACACACACACGTCACAGCTATTATTTACAGATTTACATTGAAATTAACTTAGATTATTAGAGTCCAAGTTCTGTTATTTTGTGAGGGGGGGGGGGTTCTGGCGTTCGTCTTCGGTGAAATTTTCAGACCATCTCAGCGGTTCCCGTGTCTTTAGCTTCGAATTACATCCGGTTGATGGGCAGAGAGGGGTTTAAGACAAGACCATGCAATATTTTTAAGGGTGCAGGTGTCAATTTCACGTGGGGTGACCATACCCACAAAGAAGCCGAATCACAGCTGTGTTGCGGGAACGTCACAATGCATTAAACATAAATTAAAAGAAAGAGTGTTTCAACGAAAGTAAAATAGGGACTTTTTTATTCTCTGTTTTAAATTTACGATAAGATTTTGGAAAATCTCAAATATATCGAATTTTAATTCAAATGAGTCAATTTTTGATGAATTAAAAATTTTTTGTATGAAAGCAATGCAATTTATTAATTATTTTTATACTTTCTCTACTCAATTGATATATATGTTGTTGAAAATTTTAGAATGTCCGAGGGAGGGCGTAAAGAAACTAACAGCCCATTATAAAAGAATAAGACTGGAAAAACAAGCCCATTTTAAAAAATAGGCTGAAAGTTTACTGAATTACTTATAAGACACTAGAAAAAAAGGAAAGCAGTATAGAATGAGATTTAAACTTTCATGATTAGGATGTTGCAGATCAAATAAACAGAATTGATAGTAGCACTGCTGTAGTAGGGTGAGTGGCTGAATATTAACGTCACACTGTTCAGCTACATGAGGGCTTTTGGCGTCGGACCTCGTCATTTTGAACCATGGTTAAGTGACGAGGACGACACCTGAGGTGGCACCCCTCTCCTAACTATCACACACCAAAGGGAGGACGTTTGAGTTCTCGACAAATTTAACATGCATCGCTCCTCTACACAGCGAGTTTTTAGTGATACTGGGCTCGAACTCGTGACATGCCAGCCACGATCCGATACCTTGACCACTAGGCTACCGCGGCCACACTGCTGTTGTAGGAACTCCTCCAAAAATTCCTAAAATCACAATACTCTAACAATGATATTTAGTTCCGATCTGGGAACCTGGCCAGCTATTCTATCAGACGCCGATAGATGTTTTTTCAGTAAAAGAAGGACCCTCTAAGCCATTGACAAATTATATTTTCCTTATGACGACGCCGGTCGAACATTTAGCTCATATTGTTATACCAAAATTTTCAAAAACGGTGAAAAGGTTACGCGTAAATCGTTAATCCATTACAAAAAACTGTGCATATTGTTTTTGCAGCAAACTTTTTGTCTGTGTCATTAGCTTTCTTTCCATGGAATATTTTAAAAGCTAGTTCTTTTAAAGTATCTCGTTGATACTTTAAAAGAACACGAAACATCAAAAAACCATAATCAAAGCCACAAGTCTTGGATTGAATTCAGTCAGCGATTACAATGCTCTAAAACAATTGACAGTGACTCGAAAAGACTTACTATTACGATTATTGGTGCGATTTGCTTCTACGTATTGTAGAAACGTTAAAGGTACTGGTTCAAAATTGCTTAGCCCTTCGGGGTAAGTGTGACAAATTTAATTTGTCACACTTACTTATTTCAAATTTGGACAAATTTAATTCCAATATATAATGGTGATTTTTTACAAATAATTCAATTACTTACTAAATTTGATCCAGTAATAGAGGAGCATCCTCGAAGAGTGCTAAAAAGGGAAGAAGCTAAATACACTATCTAGGGAAAAATACTCAGAACGTAATAATTTCTCTTCTACATGAGAATTTTAAACTACATATCGTTCATAAAAATGAACAAGCCAAATGTTATTAGATAATTTTATAATGCGCCTCTGATTTTAGTAAGATCGAACAAATGACGTTTCTGGTAAGATATGTATGCATTGAGAAATCTCATCTTAATGAAGTTACCGTTAAAATAAAAGAATTTTTAGGTTTCCTTCCAGTTTAAAGATTGATTGGAAAAGAACTTTCAGATATAACAGCTGAGAAACTTCAAAAATTAGGGCTAAATTTGCTAGATATGCGGGGGACAGGCCTACGATAACAAAGCCAATATAAATCAGGGGTTCAATCCACAATCTACTTGCCATGTAGTAGCCACTCTTTAAATTTGATCGTTAATGACATGGCAAAATCATCCTTAGAAGCCTGCACTATCTCGACAAAGTTAAAGGTATGCGGCATCGGCTTCCCCCCCCCCCTGCAATTTGACCAGTACATATAAGGAAAAATACGAAGAACCATTCTTATTTCAATATGTTCATCCAATTTTGATTTAACATACACTAATATTGGTGGTAACACGATCAAGATAAGTGAAAGTAGTTATTAAGTTTTAGTGAAAGTACTGCGGTTGATTTTTGTTTAAATCAGAACTGTAGTGTATTATCTGTGATAAGTACAAAACTGTTATTTTATTCTTTTGATCCTTTGATATAATGTTCACTAACTCCTGTCCCCAGTTTCTGTTTCACATTTTAGAGGAGAATGCCTTCTATAAAAGCTCTTAATTAAATTTATGAATGAATAAAATGTTACACAGGGTGTTTCCTAAAAGAGTAGAAAAAATTTGGGCATATTGTCAAGCTAATTTAAAAAAAAAAACTCACATATAAGCATGTGTCCTGATGATTTGTTTCGGAAATAAGTACGAAATGTTTAAAAATTGAGACTTTAAATTTAATTTTTTATATAAAATAGGATTTTCTTACAAAATTGGGTAATTGAACAGGTTTTTTTTTTTGTTTGAGATTTTTATTTTTACGAAGATCTAGAAGAGTGCTGCAAATAATTTATTTTATGTAATTTGCTCTAATTTTTTAACAGAAATGGGTATTTTTTAATGAATAATCCATATTCTTACACTCAATAATTAAAAGTCTTGAAACATTAAAATTTTTATGTTCAACTTTAGTTTGGCAAGATTTACTATCAAGAATTAATGTATTGAGTAAAATGCTTCAAAATCTTAAATTAAACATCGTGGAATGCATTAAAGGCTTAGATAATCTTAAAAAATATTTAATTTTCCAAAGATCTGACGATAATTTAAAAATATTTGATGATTCAGCAGTAATACTTGCTACAGATTTAGGTATTCATCCCGAATTTTCCATCTCGAAGCTAAAAAAAAGGTGCGTTTCTTTGATTACGAGGCCAGGGATGAGCCAGTTTTAAATCCCTTTCAGCAATTCAAGACTAATTTCTATTTTGCAATTCTTGATCACACGATCTCTGCAGTAAATGAAAGATTTATCTTATTATCTGAGTGTAATTCAATATTTTGTTTCCTGTATGGGTTTCACAACATTTCTAATGATGATTTTTTTTGAAAGCCTGAATGCAATAACTTCATTCAAAGATATTTTTCCTGGTAAAAAACAGCCAACTGAGTTACTAGAAATTATAGTAAAAAATTATCTTATTCCCTGTTTTCCAAGTTTTGCTCAAGCAATAAGAATTTTTTTAACCTTACCCGTTTCTATAGCTTCAGGTGAAAGAAGTTTCAGTAAAGTAAAATCATTAAAAATTACTTGAGAAATAGTATGACACGAGAAAGGCTTTCAGATTTGGCCATAATCTCAATTGAATCAGAAATCTCTGCAAAAATTGATTTAACCGAAACTATTAACAGATTTGCTTCTCAGAAAGCCAGAAAAGTTATTTTATAGTTATAGTAAAATCCGGCGTATAACGCACCCATATACTTTCTAGCTGCAATTGTTAGTTTTTAGGTATATTCACCGCGTACAACACGCACACCCTTTTTTGTGAAGAAACCTGAACCACACGTGCGCAATGCTCTTATATGTTTTAAAGTCCTTTATTCGAGGTATTATTCCAAGCGTTAGTAAAAAATGGTGTACTTTTAGAATTAAAACCCTTTAAGTTCATAAGGAATGTTATTTCTTTCACAGAAATAGTATTTTGATTTATGTAAAAGTCTGATTTTTCCTATGCTCATCTTTTTATATTTTTAAAGCTCTCATTTTTATACCCAGCTTAAAACGCACACCCGTACATTTCCATCTTATTTTTTGAGTTAAAAGTGCGCGTTATACACTGGATTTTACGGTATAATTTATTACTTAGTCTTTGCAGAAGGACTGATTTGTGTACTTTTCGTTTCACGAGATTTATGCCTTAGTATTTATTTTTATTAGATCGTATTTTCTGAGTAAATTCTGTTGTTTTGCAATTATAATTATAAAATATATGTTTTTATTTTAAAGGTAATATTTTTGTTAGTTTATTATTTTGTTAAAGTATATTATGTCACTATTATAACTCATTACCTGGCCAAAAAATTAAGTTTTGCACTTGTTTATTTGAGTTTTTATTAATGTTTTATTTTTTATTCTTATATAAGTAGATGAGTTTTTAGCGTCAACATTAAATATTAGTCAAAATGTGAAAATTTCTCTAGGGGGCGGCACATTAGGTGTTTGCACGAGGGCAGCCGATACCCTAGGATCGGCCCTGCTGACAGTTTAGTGCCGTGGAAAGTCATGCGTGTAAATGTTGTACAAGTAAGGAGAAAATACAGAACCCTGGGGGACCCCAGAAAGGCAAGTCCCGTGAGTAGAATATGAGTTATTTACACGAACCCTAAGGGATCGATTGTGTAAAAAGTCGTATGATTTTAACTAAATAATCAGGGAACTGCAGTTTAATAAATTTATATGTGAGGCCATCAACCCACATCTTGTCAAATGCCCTCTTGACATCAAGAAAGACACTGCCAGTGTACAATTGGCTAGCAAAACCTTTATTAATTATGTTTGTCACTCCTATAATTTGGTGTAGCGTTGAATGCCCCTCCCGGATCCCGTGTTGTTCCGGGGAGAATGCAATCCATGGTTATGCAGAGGAAATTAATTCTAGTTAAGATTATTTTTTTATAAAAATCTTAGCAGTGATTAAACTAATTGGTCTGTAGCTGGATGTGAATTTATGATCCTGACTTGTCTTGGCCATCATGATTACATTTGCTTGCTTCTATGGTGTAGGAAAGTGATTTTTAATGAGGCATTGATTGTATATCTTAGTTAAATGAGTGACTGGATTTAAAGTTAAATATTTAAAGGCTTTGTTTGGAATCTGATGGGGGCTAGAAGCTTTTCTGATCTGCAGTTTTTTAATAATGCCTCGAACCTCAGTGGGAGAAGTTAGGGAAGGGAGGGGGGGTATTTATGAAGTCGTCGAAATAGGCAATAGGCATTTACCAAATTTTCAACTTCTTTAATCTTGTCGTCACTGTAGGGTTCAGGATTTTCCTGGAAATTGACTTACAATGTGTCTTTGAAAGCCTCCGCTCTTTCGAAATGCGAATAGGCCATACCACCCGGCCCATAAAGAGGTGGGAAAGGGACGTATCTTTTAGTGATATTCCTATGGTGATTATACAAGGAATTATCCTCGGGATTTAAGAGTAGTCGGTACCCCTTATATCAATAATGTTAAATTGAGCAATTGTATGTACCTTTTTTTCAGAAACTGTTAAATATAAAGACTTCAAATTTTGTCTGTATATTAATTATACTTTTATATTTATGCTGAAATGAGATTTTTTAAATATATTGTTAAGTTTTTTTTCAAAATCATTCAACGTAAAAGTATCACTATGAATTTTTTGAAAATTGTCATTTTTTTTCACGATAACTGACTTTTACAAAAATATTTTTTGAATATTAAAAAAACCTCACTTCAGTATACATAGTTACATATCAGTTATGTTCAGTAAAATTGTCGTGTGTGCGTAGTCAATGGGTTCTGAGAAAAAGGTACACGCACTTTGAAATTTATGAATTTGAGAAAAATGCATTTTTTAAAAATGAAATGTCACTTCATCACAAAAATTATGAATTACAACATGTATTTGTCCCTTTTTATTACACATTAGCTTATACTATATTTATTTTAAGACATTTTTGTTTCCTATTTTACTTAAATTGCCCAGAAAATACATACATAGCATTTTTCAGTTTTCGTTTAACGAGATCTTTTGTAATATTTACATTAGTTTTCTCAAAATCTGTATCAATTTTTGAAGAAGTTTTATCTGTGATGAATGACAAACATCAAAGTTGAGAATAAAACATCATGAATGCCTTGTAATAATGTATCAAAATGGGAAAGTAAGGATATGGGATTATGTGAACATGCGACATTTCAAAAGTTTTCATTAATGTTTTGTATATTTACATGTAAAGAGTAATTCTAAAAGTATCTGATCTCAAAAGTTTTTCTAAATTTGGTCAAATGATTTCTAAAACAGTCAAATAATACTGTTTTTATGCTTTTAAACATGAAATTTTGTATTTTTATGTATATAACAAGCTTTTCATGCAACGACAAAAAAAAAAAATCACATATCAGATAACTATGTGCCTTTTATGGAGCAACTTTTTGAAAACTAAAGCTTAAAAACTTGCCTGTACAATAAATAAACATTTATATCTATACCGAAGTGAAATCTTTCAAATATACTTTTTAGTTTTTTTAAAACACACTTTTACGTAGCATCACTGCGAATTTTTAAAAAATTGTCATTTGTTGTCCCATTATCTGGTCTATAATCAAATATTTAGGGAATATTTTTAAAATCTCACTTCAGTATATATACTTACATATCAGTAGTATGTAGTAAAAGTCTCAGGTGCAATTGTTCAATAAATTCTGAGAAAAAGGAATATGCAGTTTTAAAAATAACATTGAGGAAATTGCATTTTTGCCATAATATGTCACTTCATCACAAAAAGTATGAATTACAACATGTATTTGTCCCATTTTATTGAAAATCAGCATCTCTTCAATTTATTTCTTTAAAATAGGAAGCAAAAAACGTCTTATAAATATCCCAGAAAATAATACATAGCATTTTTCAATTTTTATCTAACGAGATATTTTGTAGATTTGCATCAATTTTCTCAAATTCTGCAACAATCTGTAAAATTTTTAGCTTTCATACATAACAAATATCCAAGTCGACAATGAAGTATCATAAATATAATATATAAAAATGTATCAATATAGTTTGGTATGAATTTGTGGATATTCTTTGTATACCTGATTTTACGACATTTCAAAAGTTTTCATTGGGTTTTTGTAAAGTTTTCATTAGGTTTTGTTGTTGCTGACAATTTATTAGTTTTAAACTTTAGAAGTTACTCTAAACTGGATAAATGATTTTTGAAACAGCCACAATAAAACTGTTTTTGTGTTTTTAAACATGAAATTTATGCATTTTTCTGAACGTAACAAACTTCTCGCTAAGGCAATAAACATTACATTTGATGTATTATCTCACACACACACATACATTTTTCTCATTAAACATAAAGACTCAAGATTTTGAATATATATTAATTAGACATTTATATTTCTACTGAAGTGAATTTTTTTAAATATATTAATTAGTTTTTATAAAAAGACAAATTTTAGTTCACCGAGTATCATTATGAATTTATTGTAAATTGTCATTTTTTTGTTATGTTTAAAAATATTTCAAAACTGTCACTACAGTATACACAATTATATATATAAGGAACACAGAGCACATGCATATAGTATATTTACACAATTTATATATATATATATATATATATATATAAAAAATAAATTTTAGAAAAAAGTAATTTTTGGACAAAATCTTACCTTGAGGGAAAAAAGAAAGTATTAGTTATTATCCAAAATGTAATTAAAGTTTAAATAGTCTTGATTCCCTTCAATTTCCTAGTTTAAAACTGGTTTATATTAATTTTTTTACTACTTTGATGAAAAAGCAAGTTTTACATTTTCAGTAATTTGACAATTATTACCAGGGCCGCCACGTGGGTATTAGGCGCCCTTGTTCAAGTTGAAATTCGGCGCCCCCTTATGGGGTTCTGTTGCACTCTTATAAAGTGCTACAAATAAAAGTGAAATACTCATTTATAGTATACGAAATTTGACTTTCGAACTGAAAAGCTTTAAAATTATAATATTAAAACACATTTGTCTTATTGTTTTTTTTTTTAATTATTTTTTCATAAATTTTAAAAACAAAACAAAGCAAAAATGATATAACATTTTTTAAGTAAAATATAAAAATTAGAAAACATATTCAAATATATTGATTCTCCTAGCTTTAGCAGCTACAAGTGCTCGTATCAATTCCTTTATATTTAGTTTATCCAAAATTTCGCTCTCTATGGATATAATTGACAAGTCCGATAATTTCTCCTGCGCCATAGTAGATCGCATGTAGTTTTTTATAATTTTAAGTTTTGAAAAACTTCTTTCTCCAGTAGCCACCGAAACTGGCAGGGTCAAAGAAATCCGTAAAGCGATTGCAATATTTGGAAATGCATCGATAAAAGATTGTTTTCATAAATATAATTTAAAACATCAATAGGTGACATATCCTCTTTGGTAAAACATCGCAAAGATTTTATTTCTTCGAAATAATTTAATCCATCAATGTCCTCATTAATATTTTTAGTATCCGTTAATTTTTGTTCTAATTCTTTGCAATATTTTAAAACTTCATTGTCACTCCAGTTTTTTAAATTTAATCTATCAACGTCCTTTTCATTAACATTATTAGTATCCGTTAATTTTTTTGAGAACATGTTTCTAAAAAAATATTTATTGCAGTAAATAAAAAAAATTTAATTTTCCTTTCATTTACAAAATGCATCATATAATTTTCTCTCAATAAATTATTTGAAAGCCGAAAACCCATTTATGTCATTTGCTACTAAATAAAGATTCAGGTAAAGAAGCTAATTTAACTGAAAATTTAGAAACAGTATTTTTTTTTCAAAAAATTTATTTTTCAGAATTTAGTGTGAAATTTTATCTTCTTTCTGCTGATTCAAAATATTTAAGTAAGTTAAACCAATATTAATGCAAATTACTAAAAAGCATTTGTTATAAGCAATTGAAATATTGAAAACACACACATCTCAGGTATATAATAATTATAAACATTTAATGAAATAGCTATAATTATTAGTATTTTTTATTATTATTTGGAAATTGAACTTGTATATCAGAAATAGATAAATCAAATTCTGCCCAAATAAGGGTAAGATTTATCTGGGTTTTAGAGAGATAAATAAAAAGTTGCTTTCTGAATTATTTTGTTAAATTGAAAGATAAAAGTTTTTCTTAATTGTTTCTTTTTATGAAAAAAATAGACTGGACATTATAACCGAGGAGGTTTAAGGTAAAACCTAACTAAATTGATGCTAAGTATTAAAAATTTGTAACTAAAGCGTCATAAAAGCATTTGTTTTTACTCTCTTATTCTGTGTAACAGGTACTAAATTTTAACTTTTATCTAATAAATGTTTAAAATTAACATGTATTTTATAGTTTTTCACACAACACTTCACTACAGATAGAAAAGCAAATGTGCTTTTAAAATAGCACCGAGCTACCACAGTTTACCTACTGTCCAAAACACATTTGAAGTTCATGAATTTGCAAAAATTCAATATTAAGTAAGCAAGGGCCCAGATCGAAAAACATGACAAGTTTGAAATCCTCTGTTCTAAGCTATGGTGCTGACACGTACTGTTTTTTCATTTCATAACTCAATACAAATACTTAATTTAAACTGTACAAAATATATACTGTGTTACAGATACTCAGCTACTCTCTTCTATAAACTTGCAAATTTTCTGCTTGTAAATTAAGGTTTGCATAGAAATTTTTATTAATTAAAAAACAACCTGATTTTACTGTGAATATTTAAAAAAAAATTCTGATTGCAATTCATTAAAATTCCCTTCAGTTTGATTGTTAGAGGAATATCTAAAATTTTAATTTTACAATTTCTTTGTCATTTGGTTGAATTGTTTGGCAATGTTTGTAGGTTTCTGCATAAAAAATTTACAAATTTAATGAAAATATAAGCAATAATACTTATGTAAAAATATTTTTTCTATCTTTGTATGTTTGAAAAGTTACATGGTATACATACCTTACAAAAGATAATATCATTTTTTAGGAACTGTTATTCAACTCTTTTTTTAAAAAAAAATATTGTGCAGATATAATGCTTGACATGAATTTTTTTTCGTAAAAGTTAATGTACATTACGTACTGTTCCATAACGTACATAAAGTACATAAACAATTTTTTGCAGTTTTTTCTCTTTTTGTTTATTTCAGATATTAAGATTGTACAATGTTCGAAGAAATGTTGTATATCAGTTGATTTTTTTTCAATGATACTCTACAGCTATATATGAAAAAGTAAAATATCGTGTACATAAAAAGAAAAATTCTCAAAAATGAAAAAAGAAAAACCCTTTTTTTCCCTTTCTTTTTGTGATCTGAAGTAAATTTCAAATGCCTTACGATATGAGTAGGGTATCCCAGAATAATATATTTCTCAAAAAGTAAGAATAATTTTTACACAAATGTGTGTATTTCAGTAATCAAATGTTCAGTAAATAATCTGGTTACGATAACTTTGAATTTTTAAATTTTTTTATGATACAAGACATACACAGTGTTATTTTCAGAATATGATGAATGGTGCAGAATATAAATCACATCACAAACGTTGTACAAAAAGGTAAATGAAATTTTCAACAAAGAATAATTCTACAAAATTAAGGCAAAAAATTTCATATTAACCAGCCTTTCTATCATTTACACATGTTGTAAACATTAATTTATAATCAACTTTTGTTTCCTTATTTATTATGAAAGCAAATCTTTCTGTTTCTGAAAGCTAGTTTTTCTGTAATATCATTTGAATCAAGAATATTTCACTGCATTTTTTTTAATTATTTTTGATAAAGAAAAATTCAGAGAATTTACAAAGTAAAGTTAATTCTAGACCAGAAATTGGTATATTTTCAAGAAAGAACCAGTTGTTAGTGAAACAAGTTATCGAAAGTATCAACCTACTTGATATGAGCTTCCAGGAAAAAGGTTCTCCATCCCAGCAACAGTCGCGTTAAAACTGCCATGCTCCAATTAATATTTTTATCTTATTTAAATCAAGTTTTACACACAGGCATTAACATTTTCCATTTCTTAAAAAATGAAGAAATATTATAGATTATTATTTATTTATTTATTTTTATTTCTATAGCTCAATGCAAGTGCGATCAAAGTCAAAATATCAATGCTAGGAATTAAACTTTGATGTTTCGTGAAAAAAAAACTTCAATACCAGTACTACCTTAAGTACTACTTTTTGGAGTTTCATGTTTACACTAATAATTATAAAACTGTTCCTTCATAGAAAAGTGTGTTTTTGGAAGATGTATTCAAGCAAAGAAAACAAGTATTGATGCATATTAATCAACATAAAAGTACTATAAAAGTCCTTTGAAATATATATGTAAATATAGACGAAAATCTTAAAATTAGCTGATGTAAAAAGGAAAATTTACAAAATAAAAAATATTTTTAATTAGATTTCATTAAGCTGGACATTATTTTCACCGCCTCCTTTGTAAAGGAAAGCAATTAATAAATGTATGTTTTGATGTTATTTTAATATGATCAAAATGTTTGTACATTTTTTTAAGTCTCAAGGGAAAATACAAAATAAATCAAAAGTAAATTCATAATTACCGTTTGTAGTTTTAAAGAAATGAAGTAAAATTGAAGAAATTACTGATTTAAAATTTCGTCAAATCTCTTTCTTTGAAAAAAATGATTTCCTGAAGGCAGTTGCGTAGCTAGGTATTTAAAAACCCTAGTGGAAAAAAAACAGTGAGAGAGCCCTATCTTGGTTGAATTCTATCAGGAAAAAAATTAAAATATATGAATATTTTAAATATACCAAGCTGCAATTTTTACTTACTGTCTCCTCTTTCTTGGCGTTGTTTGCGCTTAAACGCACCCCACTTGGTTTCTTTTTTTCTTTTAATCTATATATTAGTTTTATAATTTATCTAATACGATTTGTGTGTGATCGAGTATTTACTGACTTTAAAAGGAATCAGAAACGTAATGCTACGCTATAAAACATCGTTGAAGAATCCCTAGTTTTTAATTTATTCGGGAGGATCGAACTCACATCCAATAGAGGGCTTAGAGCTACAAAATGGTCCACCGAGATAGACAGGAAATGATACAAAAATATGCAGGAACAAGAAAATTTAATATAATATTATAAAATTATTTTATAAAAACAAATCTGCTAAAGAGCAGAGGAGGGGGGGGGACAAAATTACATCAGTAAAATTATATCATACGAGAAGATTGCGAAATATTGAAACAGGAAACTAGCTTATTATGAATCATATTGTTATTAAAAATAGAATGTAACTAGGAAGGAAATGCTTCTTGTGTAGGTTTTTTAAGATATAATAATAAGTATGGTAAGATTTTTCATGGAACTTGAAGTTTATTTTCAAATAACAGTCTATAAAAAAATGAAAACATTGAAAATAACAAGAACTTTTCAATAAGTTTAAATCTATCTTCCGCTAATATCTTCTTACATCTTTAAACAAAATATTTAATTCAACCAAATTTCATTGAGAAAGTGAACGTGATTTATGTAAATGAGGTATATTATTTAAATTCGGTTTTCGTGAGTTGGCAGTAAGAAAGTAAGAAAGGAAGGAATTGTTGACACGTTGTTGTTGAGACGCTGCAGTTGATACGTTAGATGTGAGCAAATAGGAGTTTAACAGAATGAGAATTTGTTAGTTGAAGATTGAAAAACAGTGGAATTAATTAAAGATTACAGAACGTGGAGCCATTATTATTTGATCAAGCCGAAAAGAGTGCCTGAATATTTCCAGTGTAGGATCCGATGCATTAAAGGTTTAGGTACTGTGCATTTGATTTTGTAGAAGCTAGTCATTAGTGTGCGACGCAGTTATATTTGAGCGTATTTAAGCTGTATTAGATTCAGTTGAGGGTCTGTAGTAGTATCCCCGTGTTATAGAGTCTCACCTCAATACTCTACTATAAATCATAAGCCTTAATTAGAATTGTATTGTGTATGTTTGATAATTGTTAATAAGAATTAATAAATCAAATTAGATTGGAAATAATGCCTGTAGATTATTTAGTTCCTCCGACACATTTAGCCGGGTTTACAGGTAGACAAGAGGGTTTGGATGTAAGAGGTAACCGAACGTTACCACACCTTTACTTTCATTAAGCAGGACCATCAAATAATTTCTTTCTTCTACATTCAGTGTCCTTCTTCTTCTCGCAAATGGAGATAATCAATCTCAGTTCCATCAACAGGGTTGCTTTGTAATGGAACATCACTGGGATTGAATTTGAGGGACAAGAGCTACTATTTATTTCGAAAGGGTTGTCGTCTACAGGCAAAGGAACATCTTTTGAGAAATGTATCCTGAAGCTTGGTTTGTTCCTAAAATACCAAAAATTACTACGCATTACGATTCCTGATGTCCTTAAAAAGTCACCACCTAGAAGAGTACGGTTACCCTTTGCATGTGGCAAAAAATAAAATTGGTTTGGAAAGTTCGTCCACCTATGATGATTGGCAATTTAGCTTTTTGAACAAGGGATGTGGATTGTTGATCATCAGCTAAGCACATAGCAAGATGAAATTTTGTGCACGATTCATAAAAAGTTAAACATTAATTCTCCCCCAAATGACTGGCTGGCTCTTGTATTAACACAAATTGTGCCTGTAGCTTCACAGACTTCAATGTCATGTAGAGCTACTGGGGAGGTAAGACAGGTGAACATCTGTATGGCATTGACAGAGACACTCTCTTTTTTTTGTAAGCATTTTGGACATTTCGATTTAATAAATCCAGGGTAGCCACAACCATAACAAGAAATCGGTGGGTGACACCCAGTGTTAATATTTTGTCCTGGCATGTAGCTAGAGTTTACAGAAGTACTGTTGTGGTTACCCGAAACATTCTTTTTAACTTGGAATAAATGAGATTTTCTAAGCTCCGGATTGCCTGTGTTTCTAGGAAACCGATGTTTATTTGGCTCTTGTGGTTTGAGGAGTTTTGTTAGATTTTGAGAAGGAGGTTTAACATTTTTCATATGAGTCCAGCTTTTCAGCTAACACGACAGGATCATTAAGTTTTTTCCAACTGTAAGGAAATGATTCTTATACTCGGGTGGACATTTTTTCTTAATTTGATCCGCAATGATGAGATCTTTCAACAAGTCAAAGGAATTGACTTCTAATTCCTTTAGCCAACCTTCAAGAAAGGTTCTGAGCTCAAAAAAGAAATATTTCCGCGTGGAATGATCCTGTTTCTGATGTCTACTGAAGAGAACTCTGAAACGGTCAGCTCTGTCAGCTTGAAACTTTGTAATAAAATATTACAAATGTGGGCATAATTTTTAAACAACAAAAAGCATAGTTGCTGTTTTTTTTAACAATCTCAATTCTTCCATCAACCGAAAATTGCTTAAATTTCGTACAAACAAAAATAGCAGGTCTTTCACAAAAATACGAACACTGAGACTCATTTACATCGGAAAACACACACTCGATAAAATTTTTAATCCCTTTCACTCGAACTCATTTTTTATAAATTTATTTTGTCTGAAACCCGCATTTTTCTCATTTCTACTCGATCCTTTTGATGGCATAAGCAAATCCAACACACGATCTAAATTCTGGGATTTGTACCAATTTTCACCTATTTCAATATTGATATAACTAATTACATAATTCTAGAGATCAAGAGAATTAATTATCTGATCGGCGACAATTAATTGACACAACTCATTAAATTCACTTACATTTCTTAATTGACGATAGCAATCAATTGAACTCTTGACGCCAACTGAACATAATTTTCATTCACTAATTTTTGGGATCTTCGAAACTGATTAAGCAATTCCTGAGGAGTTGACTGAAACTGTTTTAACTGTTAACTGCTTGATTTTTTTCATAATTTCCTAGTTCCTGTTGTTTAACATATATAATCATCAAATTTCCCACATTTACTCCCAAAATATTTAACAAAATTTTCTATTTCAACCTCTTTTCCACATTTTTTAAATTCCATTTCTAATGGTTAAAATAAATTAAACGCTTCTGTATTGGAAGGGACATATATATATATATATATATATATATATATATATATGGTCAGAGTTTTTATGTTTTTAATCAAGTTTTCAATACTAGAAAATTCGAGATTTTCACTTGCACTGTGGAAAATTTACATCTGGCATTAATTAAATTAAGCCTCCTTCTTAAACTGTTCTAGATTACTTTTTTCAAATTCTAATTTAAATTTGTCTTGTTCATTTTTAGCTTTCTTTTCAGCTAAAACACCACGGTTCAGGTAACCACGCACAACAATTGTACTATGGGCTCCAGAAAAGTTTATAACATTGTCTCTCGAGAAAAAAAAAAAGATTAGGTATTTCTGACAAAGGGCAGGAAGTAAGGTCTCAACAAGCAGTCACCAATGGTTCCAGCCGGCACATTTAAGGCAGCGGAACTTCTCTTGCCATACTGGTTGTCGTAAGTCCACACGTGAGAATTGTACGCATTGAACGCAACTTCTCGGCTGAATGACGCTTCATCTGTAAAAAGAACAGATGCTGGAAACATGGCACCTTTCTACAGGAACCATTGCGCAAAATTGATAGGCCTTACCATCTGCACCCTTTGCAGATGGTAAGAATACCCAACCTGCTCGTGCAGTATCAGTCACACTGCTGATTGACAGACCCCAAGCTGCGGAGCAATAGCTGGTGTGTTGGTATCCAGATTATCTTCAATGGACTGTAGGACTCTTTCTTCGATATTGATAGTCCGCGTCAGTTGTCTTCTCCCCATATTGTACAGAGGTTGCTGTGCAATGAACAACGTTCGTACAGATTACGTAGCACATGTGTAAACATTTGATGTTGTGGTATTCTTCTGTTGGGGTATCGGTCTTCGTAAACTAGCTTAGCCCGATGGTCGCTTTCACCAGCTGCCCCATATGCAAGATGCATACTCGCTACCTCTTGATGCTCAAAACGATTCATCTTATCAATTCGTGCATTGATAAAAGTGGGAATTGTCGGCCGATCTGTATATTGATTGGATACATACAGCGCCCTTTGCATATGCATGCGTACATTAGCAGACATATTTTCCATGTGAAATCGGTTTCTTGACGTATTCCCTACCTTCCAAAGAAATTTGAACGAAAAGTTTTAAATCACCCTGTATACACGAGCACGTTGCTTTAAATCTTTAGAAACGTATCTGATTCGTATGTAATTGGGTTGTGAAAAAACAAATGCAAATAATACTACTATAATTTCAAATAAAAGTGGAACCTCGAGAATAAAAACCCTCTCTTCGCTTTATACAATAAAAACTTGATAATATTAGAGATTGTACTTAAAAAACGAAACAAGCAAAACTGTCAATTTCTCGCAAACAATCGAACAGCATCAAATCTCAAAGCACTATTTATGCCATAGATGTCGTAGAAATGAGTAAAATCAATCATTTTTTTATCTGCACTTATATTTTACGTCAAAACAAATTTAATCTAATCACCTGAGCATTGTTTTCTGACAGAATATCTCTAGTTATCGATACTTCGATCAATCGGCTTTTTGGTTTACTTTAACCTACATAAAATATAACGCATTATGAAAGAGATTTTAAGTAAGAATCTATCAGCTATCTCGCTTACTGCCCTAGCATTGATGTTTTTTTATGCTTATTATATTATTCTCTGAAATAGTTATGTCGCTTCTTTTACAAAATATTACATTGCCTCTTTAGCGAAATGTTTTAATTTGTTGCTTTGAACAAAATACAGACAATATTTTTAAAATGAAAAACCATTTATGACAGTACCGGTTTATCCATTGGGCACTTAGGGTAATCGCACACAGGCCCGAGAGGGCCCAAATAAGCTAGAAATAACTAGATTTTCTGGTTATAAATATTGATCTGCCAGTGCCAAGGGACCTTGTAAATCTTCTGTGCCCAGAGCACGAAATGAGATTAAATCGGCACTGATTTGGAAGAATGTCTTTGGGATGCAACACTCAAGCAGAATTTTTCGTTTTTTTTTTTTTGCACTCATTGTCAAGCGTGCTCTCGGTGATTAAGATTGAATTAAGCCTAAAAATTGGAAATTCAGGATGTTTATCTTATTTGTATTTAATATCTCAACTATGCAAAAGTGCATCAAAAATATGATGTTAAAAGTATTAATTTATTTTCAAATATGCTCAATTTCATTTTTATATTAAAGAAAAATTGAAAAAAGAAACAATATTTAAAAATAATATCTCATTGCTTAGTGGAATTTTGAAAGCGTGTTTAAAAATCCATTTTTGAATCTTAAACAGTTCTTTGAATACACAGTTAATTTTTGTATTGAAATTTCGCGTCGCTGAAAATGCCTGTTTTTTTATCCACAAAAGGGTATTCTTTGTGTACTAATTTTTATATAGAAATCAGAGAGAAAGATGAAATTGAAAAGAGAATTATTTTAGTTACATAATTTCATAAAAAAGCAAGAACTTTGCTCCATATACGAGTATTATAATTATCATTCAATTAAATTTAAGCCTGTGTGCGTGTATGCTTGCGTGTGTGTGTAGTAGGTTGAATTATTAAAAAAAGCAAGTTTATTTCTTGTATAGAACAGTGGTTCTCTTTCGACATATCAAGAAGAGAAGAACAGGGGTTCTGGAGGCAAGGGCCTAATCTTAAGTTGAAAATACATTGGTACGTATTGAGTCTAAACTTGTGGAACGTAAACTGTTTCGGAGCCCACATTTTAAGTAAAATTTTGTCCCTGCCCCTCAGAGGCGGATTAAGCGAGTGGCGGACGTGGCTGCCACCAGCAGGGGCCCCAAGCTAGCTTGATGGATTACATTTATGAATTCAACGCGCAAAAAAAAAATGTTGAATCGATATTGCAACCCCAATGATTTCGACATATTTGAGTCGTGTCCTAGCCATCTTTCCCCCATATATCTGCATTGTTGCAATCTGTATAAATTTTTCACGTGCATTTTTTTTTTTTTGCCCAAATTTTATTTTGAACAAATGAATACTATTCAAATCAAACAAGTTCGTTTTTAGTTCACAGCCGTGCTTAGTTACTGTCGGGTACATTTTGCACTGATAGAAAAAAAAATATCCCAACACCAAGAAACAAATATTGTCGACTAATAAAATTTCGGTAATACATTTGTATAGGCAACATATTTAATTGATTAAAGTTTCAAGATCACAGGTTAATGTAAGCGCGAGTAGAGCTATTTCAAATGTGAAATGATGATACAATAAAAAACGGTGTAACCACCACAATTTTAAATGCAAGCATACACGCTTCATGTCTTGTGTCGTAATGGTACCGGATATCAGTTTGGGGGATGGAATTGCATACCTGTTGATCTTGGTCGATTAATGTAAGGTTGCTTAATTCTGGTTGTAGATGAAGCTGACCAATAATGTCCCATTCGTGCTCGATTCAAAAAGATCTGGTGATCTAGCAGGCCAGCGTAACACGTTGACGATCTATAAAGCCCGTTGAATTACAACAGGGATGAGAGAGGATATTATCCCGTTGGAAAACACCCCTTAAATGATGTTTATCAATCGTAGTGCAACAGTTTGAATCGCCAGACTGCCGTATTAGTTTGCAGTCAGGATGTGTAAATTAACCTTGAGAGTGCTCCATCAATCAAAGAAAATTGCTCGCGCTAGTACATAACTGTAAGGTGCAGTCCCAGTGTATATAGGCGACAGAAAGATTGTTTGCAGGTGCTGACTTGGCCTTCTTCTAATCAATATACATCCACTGCGCCAGGATTCTAGGGCCCCATAGCCTGACTGAGATCAAGTATGGCTTTGGCCTCCAAATCCGACTTTGCAGGGGACCCCTAATATTTTCCGTTACGTTACTGCATCACTGGCACCAATATAGAAACCGCTTTGATCGGAGAACACAACACATCGCCACTTCGCTCTCCGATGATCTCTAGCTTGACATCACTGAAGTTACAGATGTCAATGATTTAGAGCTAATGGTATGAACGCTACAGAGCGTCTCATGCCGCTGATTTGTTAGAATTAGTTAGTTGTGTCACTCTGGTGCCGGTAAAAAAATGTAATTTCTGCTGTACAGGCACTACATTCTCTAGCCATGTGGTGAATAAGGCGATTTTCTCTGTCAGTGGTAACCCTTGCGTGGTTGAGCCATAGTTTTCTTGAGACAGTGCCTTCCTTGGATCACTGCTGCCAAAAATCATGCACAGTGGATACATTCCTTTCAGGTCTTTCTGTAATATCGTGGAAAGAAATTCCACCTTTTTTTAGCTCTATTATACAACCTCGCATTCAAACTCGGCGAGCTGTTGATAATAGCTTATTCGTCGTCTTAAAGTCATTTTGGACTAACATCAACTCACTACGTCAAAACTCAGCGATAAATAACACTCACGAACTTTATAGTGCGTATTTAAAGTACATTTGATTCACATCCTCCCCGTGGCTCAACTAGCGCCACATTTATGCGCCTGGCGAGTAATTTGAATCAAAGTTACCTTTCAGATGTATAAACACGCCTACCAAATTTCGTCGACATAGCATAAATCCTTCTTTGTGAAGGTATTTTTATTTTCTTCAGTGTATTTTACTAATGAATTAAATTAAGTTACATGATAAAAGATATTTCTAGTTCAAAGCAAACTATTTCAAATTAGTTACATTTAGGCCTTAATGACAAGATTAATAGAAGGGGTCCTGGATGAAATCCGTAATTACGAATGAGTAAAAAAGACTACTATACTGGGAGGCTCTACTTTCCTTTTGAAACATGAAAAAATATGAAACTTCCCTAATGACCATGACTGGAAATACCATCATCCAGAGAATAAATGCTAATAGCAAATCATTGCAATAAGTTGAGTGTAAATATAATTAAAAAAAGGATCTAGATTACTAAAGTCTCTAGAAAATTATATTTAAAATTTCAGAAAGGAATTTGGAAAAATGGACAAGGAGCAACTGATTTATCATGGCTCTTGTTTGAAGAGGAAACTGGACAAACTCGAAGGCAGTAAAAGGAGGGGGAGTATATATTTAGTGAAAGTAAAGAAGTCGGTTACGAATTTTGGAAAGAAGGGAAAATGTCATAGATAATTCATTTGATGTCATACGCGATAAGGTTAGAGCAGAACTATCCATGAAAGCTAAGATTTATCAAACTGTTTTAAACACTTTATAGTATTTTTGACTAGATTTGACCTGAAATTAAAAAGAAAGCTACAGAAAATTAAAGGAAACTTACAAAGACGATGATATTGAATCATTTAATTTTTACGATAGGAATTGGAGCAAGAAAAGAAAACAAAGATATAATGGAACCCCCCACTAAAAATTTATCGCGTTGCAAGAGGAATCCTAATGTACAAGTACTTTCAAAAACATTTTTAACAATGCCGTTATCGAATGCATCAGGTGAAAGATTTTTTTCAGTTTTAAAATGTGTTAAAATAATTTAAGAAGTACTATGGGAGAAAAGACAAATTGAACAACATGGCCATATTATATACAGAACGAAATGTTTTGGACAAATTAGATATGGCAAAAATAATTGATGAATTTGCCAAAGAGAAATCAAGTTGTATAGCAAAACTGTAAGGTTTTTAGTTTTTTATAAACAGTTAAGATTTTTCTTTAGCCGTTGAGCTTTATTATTATCAATACATTTCATTTTGAGAATTTAAAGTAAGCGAATCTTTTCACTATTTTAGTTTTTCGACTCTTGTGAGCCCATGCGCCTCTTACCGCCAGGGGCCTCTAATTACCTTAATGCGCCTCTGCTGCCCCTAGATATATAGTGTCCTTGTTTAAATCATCAACTTCAAAAGCTTGTTCCGTAAAAGAAATAGCTCTATTTTTATATATAGTATTATCTCTCCTATTTACTACTTTACAAGTACATGATAATTGTTTAAGAAAAATCGGATACTTTTTATAGTGAAGTACATTTCTTAGAATTTGGCAAAATTCTCTCGCCAACACGGTTTGCGCACCTCTGGTCTAAGATAATTAAAGATTCTACTATTCTGCATGCGCAGCTTGGTGGCCATGTAAAATAATAAGACTCAGGATCTCACAATAGTAGAAGTTAGGAGTGTAAAGAGTACTAAATTATGAGTATTCTTGATTTAAAACAGGTAGTCGAGTCCATTTTTCTAAATAAAATCTACTAAAGTTTAAAAATACAAAAACATATTTGATAGCAACATATTAAAGTCTATGGGGGTGTAATTTTAACAACGATGCATTTTAAAATGTAAACAACATTTACTAAACGTAACAAAAAAAAATTATAAAGGGATTCTTAAATGAAATGATTTTTTATTAAAAAACAGAGAGGTTCACGAAATAATTCAATGAAAACTAACCTTTGTTGGAATGATGGCCAATTGACCCGAATTGTAAAAATCGATTTTTTCTATTCAATATGAAAATTATCGTTAAACCGTATGATGTGTTTTAAATAATTATAGCTTACCTTTTGATACATCACATGAAACCTGGTTATTGTGTATCAATACATTTTTTCAACACTATTTGTAGTACTGTTTGAAGATATTGAACTACACTTTTGTTTTCATATTTATTCAGGTACATCATTAAATGCCATGCTGATAAGGAAAACTTATAGAAAAATATTATTCAGTGACGTGACGTATTTTGAAACTAGGAAAATGATTTGAAAGTACGAGAGAAAATGAAATGAATCTGTAGCTATTCAAATGTGTTTTTATATGTAATATTATATTTAGAAATACGCTTTTGGACTTTGACAGATAAACGGAATGGTTCATCTCAAATTATTTGACGGCTTTTATGAGAGGCTTTTTTCTTGCCTTTGAAAGTGATAAGTGAAAACGACTCGATATTTGATTCCAAAAATAAAGATAAAAAAAAAACGCTGAGATAATGCATGGAGACGGAACACTTCTAAAATAAATGGTTCTATTTGTACAAACGGACGAATATAAAGTTAGCTCTGATTTTTATGTAAAAGTTTCAGTTGAGTTTTCACGTGACTTGTAAAAGCGATAATTACTCGATAAGATAAAAGGACAAAAAATTTGTAATTATATCTCAAATCCAATCGAAAATTCGCTGATAAATCGTGCCAATTAGAATATTTTTTAAAGGGTTTTCTTGGATGTTCATTTGAAACGAAACCATGCAAGTAAACGCTGATCCCAAAACCCAACAAGAAAAACCACGTCATGGTTTTCGAAAAATGTATCTTGCAGCCATTGCAGCTTTGTCTTTTGCTGTGGCGACTGGAATGGTATGTGGATATTCCGCTTCTGCCACAGCGGATATGAAAAGAAAAACTAGCCCTGTGAAACCAGATGCTGGTCAAATAGCATGGATTGGTAGCATAATGGCCTTGGGAGCTGTATTTGGAGGCATAGTGGCAGGTGAGTGGGAATAAAAAGCATATATGTATATATATATATATATATATTTATATATATTCATTTTGTGAATTATAATTAAAATAAGGGAACGCGCGAAATTTTTAAAACAATCAAACTTGCAGAAAACTGTTTTAAGGGAACACATGGTACAATTTATAAAAAATGGTAAATAAAAGGGTTAAAATTAATGTGGTTTATGCATTTTTTTCTTTTAACCTGTGTATATGTATTACGTAAAACAGTTTTTGTGCTCAAAATACTATAAATTCAACTATTTTTTTAAAAAATAAGTATTGTTTTGATTTACACAAAAGTGCATACCAGTCTTTGTTACTTGTACTTATAGCAATAGGTACAAAAAATACAAAGTATTTGGAACAAAAGAAAAAAAAGACTTAACATTTTAAATGAAGATAAAGTAGTTTTTTTTAAGACTGATTGTTGCGCATCTGTATACTAAATTCATACAAATTTAAATTATATGTGCGTGTATTTTTGACTGTATGTATTTTATTGTATTTTAAAAAAGTTATAGATTTTATAATCTGAATTTTATAAGTTTCTTCGTAACGTTAATTGAAGTTTAAGAAATTGATGACAGCTGTATCCATTTTACAAAGAAAAATTAATGAATTTCTTTTACAAAAATATATTTTTTAACACGAAGAAAGAGTAAAGGCTTTGCCTAATATAGTCTTTTCTATAATTATACCTACTTTTGGCATCACACAATAATAATTTCAAATGACATTTCATTTAGTTTTATCAAATATTTTTATTCATAGAAATCGTAAATGAATTTCTTTTCTTCATGTGCCACAACTTCCTGGCATTCACAATCGTTTTACTAAAGCTTATCTCGGTTTTGAAGCATTCAGTTTTTCTTTGAATGTGAAAAAATTCCGGAAGTCGAATATTTTCTCATTTTTTTCTAGATTTGCGCCTTTTTACTTGCTAATGCTCATTCATAACATTTTCGTATGTTAGTGTGGTACATAATTATATACTTTGCTTCAACTGAAATTTCACATAATGTAATTCCCATAATGAGATATTATTTTTTATCTTCACGTCTATCCATCGCATGACCTTAATTATAAAATATTGTTTCCGGGGATTTTTTTTCGCTTAAAGCACACACAAATTTAATTTTTTAGGGTTTTTCTTTATTGTTCAATTTTAAAATTCCTTGATAATCTTACTATTTATTCGATACATTTATCGCATATATTGGAAAATACTATCATATCAAACAATAACAAAATTGAAATGAAAATACATAATATCATACAAAAAAAATATTAAGATAATAAATGCGTATAAAAATCTACTCTTACGCCATCGTAGTAAAATCAAATATCATTACATAAAAATTTATATAGATGAAACACACTGTGAAGACATTAAAATATAGACACTAATAAAATGAAATGATTAATAGTTTATTAAAAGGTATAACTTATCCATTCTTCATCAAACCATACAATATTCTACGCATTCTAAGAGCTCTAATATTGTATTTGAATCAGAAAAGTGGATTCACATTTCCAGAAAGAAATCACTTCTAGTGTTTATTTTTCAACGACAAATAAAACTTAATTTAATAAAAAGAAAATCACACACACAATATTCACATTTAAATCACCTAAACATTTTTGAATCTCTTCGGAACTTTTGAGTTTTATTTGTTTCATAGACAAATTCTTCTCGTTTTCTTAAATCTCACATTCACTGATATCCAATTGCATCTCTCTTTCATTCTACTTCTTTTCAAACTCCTCTCTCTAAAAAATCTGCTGGCAGAAATCATAGATATTCAGGGATGTTAATATGAAAATAATATATAAGCGATGTACAAATCAAACTAAACAAGTTTGTCCTTTTAATGATTTAAAATATCTACAAAAATCATAATGATTTAATTCTTTTCTCTCCCTGTAAAGTTCCAAAAATAAACTTCCAGTTGGTAAATTAATTTAAATTTAGACAAGGAAATTTTCAAGAAACAGTGAATCCGGAAAGTTGGCCTTCATATCAAAACCCACAATTTCAAAATGAGATAAAATTAAATAAAGTACAGTAAATTTATTGATGAATAAAGTAATTAAACTAATAAAAATTCAGTGGAGAAAAAAGAATGCAATATGGCTTTCTTCTTGTTTTTCATGAAAACCACTATCATTTGTATCAGTCATATCCCTAATAACTAAAATTACATCTTTCTACCTTAAACACAAATAACTATTATTAAAGTAAAATAATGAATTACATTAAAATATTCACAAAAATTGTAATAACTCTACTTTTCTCTCTCACAATATATATATATGTTGTATATGCTCAGGCGACACCAGCGCCACTCTCTGTAAACCCCCGGATGTAAGCGAGAGAAGGAGTAGAATTACTCTTCTCCCAGCAGCGCGCGCCTAGTCAGGTTTAACAACCTGTAGATGTCATTAAATATCCTAAAACTTTAACGTCTCTCTTTCATTCAACATACCCCTAGACACCACCCTCTCTGTTACATGAGGGCTCGGCCTCGCAACCTTAATGGTTTTTGAACCCGTGTAAAATCAAAAGTCGCCCCCCCCCAAAAAAAAACGGCGCTCATCGAAATCGCCCAACACAATGGCGAACGCTGAATCAACAAATAACTCCGACGCCCACTAAGAGCCACAATACTACCGTCTTCTTCGCCAAGCCAAACCAAAGCTTGAGACTCAACCAAAAAGTCTCTTCGGCATCGTCCAAGGGTTCCAGTGAAACAAAAAGGCCAATTTCCCCGCCTATTCATCGCATCAAGAGTGTAAACTCCATCTGCTTCGTAACTACAGTCATCGCCGTGAAAAGTGCACAGTGGTGAACTCATCTCGCAAACGGATAGCTTTTATAAGCGAAATCTATCTCCAGTCTACAAACCGATATCATCAAATCAGGTAGGATCAAACCTTTTTTTTTACTCAGCATGTATCGAAATACTAAGAAAGAAGATCTAATAACCGCCGCTAAAGAACTGGGTGTTACTGTCCCAGAAAATGCTACGCTTGTGAATTTAAAAGCACTTATCGAACAAACTGACACTTTCAAAAACGAACCTGAATTCGTTAAGGATATGCTTAATTTACTCGTTGAGGAACGAAAAGAATCAGAATTAGAAAAAAAACAAGCAGAACTAGTGGAAAAAGAAGCCGAGCAAACGGCCCAAAAAATCATTCAACTTCAAAAAGAAATTGAACTCGCGAAAATAAACTCCGCTATAAATTCTAATAATTCAAACAATACTACTGCAACATTCGAAACACCGTCAACTAACCTTTTAGAAAGTCTCATTAAATCCGTTAAGACCCTTAGTATGCCAGTTCCTTCTAAACCTGAAAATTATAATTTATTTTTTCATTCACTTGAACGTGCGTTTACAACCAAAAATGTTCCACAGGAATTAAAATCAGAGATCTTAATTAATATTCTCGGTGATAAAGCTAACAGTATTTTACTTTATATCCCCGAAAACGAACTCCAAGATTACGAGAAAGTTAAACACATTATTTTACGAGAATTCCAACCAACCCCACAAGAATGCTTAATTAATTTCCGTAGGGCCCAACGATTGCCGAACGAATCGCACGTACAGTTTTCGTCACGATTAACAAGTTCTTTTGAATATTATTGTAAACTTCGAAATGCGAATGATTTTAAAACTTTGTGTGAGTTAATGATAGCCGACAAATTATTTTCCACCCTCGATCGAGAAACGCAACAACATATCGCGATACGCCAAAACGAATCTTGGTTTAAGCCTACTGAATTGGCTAGGGAATGCGATGTTTTCTTCGTAGCAAAGCGAAAGTCGTATTCCGACAACACACACCATCAACCGCCGTATGACAGCAAAAAACAAAAATATAACTCGTCTCAGGGCTTTAATCGCTACAACTCTCGTGATAAAAATTTCACAAATTATTCACCAAACACTTCAACAAATAATCCGCGTGGTGGTTCTTACAGAAACGAAACTCATTTCAATTCTAGACCTAATTCAAATCACGGTCCTGTTTGTAATGTCGAATGTAAAATGTTTAATGAATCCTTACATGAATTGCAATACGAAAATATTTTTGTTAATGATAAAATCGTGAAAACTTTAATCGATTCGGGAGCGAATATTGTGTGTGTGAAATCCTCCCTCATTCAACCCGAAACAAAATCTTTAGGAACTGTTCAATTAACATGTGCTTTCGGAAATGAAATTCAAGCTGAACTTACTAAAATTAAATTAGCTCTTCCAAGTTTTCGTGAAAACCCGATAATAGTAACTGCAGCTGTCTGTAATAAATTGTATTGTGATTTAATAGTTCCGCCTAATATTTTTGATGATTTAAATAAAGCAGAAAAAGAAAATGCACGGATTTCAGAAAAAAATCCTACTTCCTCTCCCCATTCTAAGAACATTCTTTCGCCTAAAAACAAAAATGATAGACAAAATAATTTCGCTAGCCAAAATATGTCGAGCTTGCATTCTTTTGCACCGCAAACTATCCCAAATCATTCCGGCGAAGGTTCAAGGCCAAATGGCTCAAATCGATTTCCAAACATTCACAGCGCGAGTAATGTAAAACACCCAATGAATAAAAATGAATCGTTAAACTCTCCACAACAAAAATTATTTGATAGAAAAGAAAATAAGAAATATGAACTGACGTCACAGCCCAAATCCGATCAAACATGTTATATAACTGATTTTCAGCGCGAAGCTAACGTAAACAAACCTTTTTCTGAATTGAAAATTAGCGATTGTCATTCTTTACCAGTTAATAATAAAAACGAATCTCTCTCTTTGCTTTTTCAAAATAAGGATTGTTATTTATCAAATTTAAATGTAATTTATCCTCAAGTAGATTTATCGCATATTTTGAACGTTGATACGCGTCGCGAAGTTGAAAACCTTATCCAATCTTACAAACCAAATAAAATTAAAGATACAAACTTACAGATGCAAATTATCCTTTCTGATGACACACCCATCGCCTTACGTCCTAAAAGATTAAGTCAAGCGGAAAAAATTATCGTCGAAAACCAAATTGAGCAATGGCTGTCTGATGGAATAATTTCCCCAAGTTCATCTAATTTTGCCGCACCTTTAGTTCTTGTCAAGAAAAAAGACCAGTCAACTAGACTCTGTGTTGATTTTCGTGCTCTTAATTCTAAAACAATTAAACAAAGATTTCCACTACCCCTCATTGAAGACATTTTTGATCAACTCCATGGAGCGATACTCTTTTCAAATCTGGACTTAAAAAACAGTTTTTTTCACATCAAAATTGATCCTGATAGCCGTAAATACACCAGTTTCATAACCCATAATGGTCAATACCAATTTAATAGAGTTCCTTTTGGTTTGTGTAATTCTCCCTCACTATTTCAAAAATACATTCAAATTGTGTCTAAAGATCTCTTAAAAGACAACACTGTTATTATATACATGGACGACATTTTAATTCCGGCAAATTCTGAATGTGAAGGGATTGCAAAGCTTATAAAAGTATTTGATGTTGCTGCTACTTATGGTTTAGAGTTTAACACTTTAAAAAGTGTAATTTTCTTCAGCGGAAACTAACTTTTCTTGGCCATATTATTGAAGAAGGCACTATTCGTCCTTCAACAGCTAAAACAAATGCAGTCATGAATTTCCAAACACCTAAAAACACTCGGCATGTCCAATCATTTTTAGGACTAACAGGCTATTTTAGAAAATTTATTAAGGACTATGCATCAATCGCACGACCTTTAAGTGATCTTTTACGAGACAAAGTTCCATTCACCTTTGGTCCTATACAAAAACAAGCTTTTCTCTCTTTGAAGCAAATTTTTTCTCAGGAACCTGTATTACATCTTTATCAGCAAAACGCTCCATTACAAATACACTGCGATGCCAGTGCGAAAGGGTTTGGCGCTATACTTCTACAAATGGACTCAAATCAGAACTTTCATCCAATACACTATATGAGTCGTAAAACTTCTCCTCAAGAAGAGAAATACTCCAGCTACGAGCTAGAGGTCTTAGCGATAGTTACAGCATTAAAAAAATTTCGACACTACCTCGTCGGCACAAAATTTCAAATAATCACAGATTGCCAAGCATTTCAAAAAACTATGTCAAAGAAAGATTTACCACCTAGAATAGCACGATGGGCTCTCTACTTAGAAGACTTCGATTACGAAATACTTCACAGGCCAGGTAAACAAATGCAACATGTTGACGCGCTCAGTCGTTATCCCGTCATGCTCATACAATACAACGAGACAACACAAAAAATTAAAAAAGCACAAATTAATGATGAGTTTACATCCAGTATTAAACAATTATTACAATCATCTTCAGCCTCTGATTATACATTAAAAAACGATGTGCTGTACAAAATTGTCAACGACCAAGAACTTCTAGTCGTTCCACTTGAAAAGCAAAAACAAATCGTACAACTTGAACATTCTAAAGGACATTTCGGCATCAACAAAACTGAAAATTTAGTCAAACAACAATTCTTTTTCCCAAATATGCGTAAGACTGTAGAAAATGTTATTGCAAATTGTATTCCTTGCATTCTTTCATCCAAAAAATTTGGCAAACGAGAAGGATTTCTACATCCCATACCAAAAGGTGATATTCCACTTGATACCTACCATATTGACTTTTTGGGTCCACTCCCAAGTACCAACAAGAACTACAAATATATCTTTACTGTCATCGACACTTTCACCAAATTTCTGTGGATTTATCCTGTAAAGTCTCCTTCAGCTAACGATGCTTTAGACAAATTAAAATTACAACAAGTAACCTTTGGAAGTCCCAAACGAATAATTTCAGACAAAGGAACAGCATTCACTTCGACAGAATTTCAGAAATTTTGTCAGGATGAAGATATTGAGTTTATTTCAATCACAACAGGTGTACCGCGTGGGAACGGTCAGGTAGAAAAAATTCATGCAACGTTAATACCAGTCCTAACAAAGCTTTCACTTGAAGATCCCAATAAATGGTATAAACACGTATCATCAGTTCAACGAATAATTAACAGCACTGTTTCCATAGCCACCAAATATACACCATTTGAACTTTTAACAGGCGTCAAAATGAAAAATAAAGATGACATCAAAATCAAAGCCATTCTCGAGGAAGAAAATTTCCAATTATCTTTACAGAATAAACAACAAATGAGAGAAGATGCCAAATCCAATATCCTGAAATTACAAGAACAAAGTAGACTACACTACAATAAACATCGCAAAGAAGCAAGAAAATACAAAGAAGATGACAGAATTGCAATCAAGAAAACCCAGTTTGGAGTAGGTGTGAAATTGCGACCAAAATATTTTGGCCCATATGAAGTCGTGAAAGTTCGTCCAAACGACAGGTACGATGTAAAGAAAATAGGAAGACAAGAAGGCCCGAATTTGACATCCACATCTGCTGATCTGATGAAACCATGGGATAATCCCTGAGACTTTTCTTTCCAGAACTCTAATGACTTTATTTTTTTTCCTCTATATACTCAAGGAAATTTGAACTTTAAAAATTTGTTTAATCTTTTTTTCTTTTCAGTTGTAGTATTTGTATAATTTTTACTTGCATATTTTCCAGCCTGGTCGGGGACCGACCACATCAGGATGGACGAGTGTTGTATATGCTCAGGCGACACCAGCGCCACTCTCTGTAAACCCCCGGATGTAAGCGGGAGAAGGAGTAGAATTACTCTTCTCCCAGCAGCGCGCGCCTAGTCAGGTTTAACAACCTGTAGATGTCATTAAATATCCTAAAACTTTAACGTCTCTCTTTCATTCAACATACCCCTAGACACCACCCTCTCTGTTACATATATATATATATATATAAGTATTACTTAACACAAGATATACTCTTTTAAAATTATATTATATTACCAAAAGATATTGTTTAGCAAAACTCAGTCACTTCTATATTGCGTAATGGTTCCCCCCCCCCCTCCTTGGCGATAACACAATTAAAAATTTTCAGATGGGTGAAAATGCCTTCAGCGGATTGAATAAACCAATTCACACACTCACAGTCTGAGTTTTATTAAGGACATTGGGTTTATCAATTGCAAACAATACATCTGAACATTTTCTCAAAACAGAAATAGGGGAACTTCATTTTCTTGAATGGGGTATAGAAATTCCTCATACATGACTAAATCACCAACCTTGAAATCAGCTTCCTGAAATTTTTTGTCATACCTTATTTTAATTATTTGATAATATTGTTCAGTTCTTTCTTTAGCTAATATTCTTGCTTTTTCTATAGGAGGGTATATTTAATTATCTTTTACTAAAAATTCAAAAAGTAAATTACCATACATGAAATAAGTTGGATGAAAGCCTGTTATTGTATGTGGAGTTTGATTCTATTGATGGGTTAATTTTTCCAAAATTTTTGTCCAAGGGACTTTTTACTTGAGTTATTACTAATTTCACATTTAAGAGGGTAATATGGTTCGATTTACACATTCAACCTTTCTATTTGCTTAAGATCTGTGAGAAGTAGTTAATAATTTAGAAACATTGTTGTGTCTTTAGAAATTTTGAAAAGGTGAAAGCAGAGTATTTCTATCTCTTAAAATTTTTTCCGGTACATGGTTTAGAAAAATTTGTTTTAAACAATTAATATGTTGTTCCAATTTTTGTGGGGAAGTTCAAATATACCTGGTGGCATGAGATCAGTCATAGTGTGTACACATATTTCTTAAAAGAATTATAATAATTTAATCCACCTATACACTATCTATTGACAAAAGTTCAAAAGGTTTTTCACGCAGGGGAAGTATATAATCTTTATAGCATTACTATTTTCTGATGTTGATTATCTGAATATTTTCGCAGTGTTCAATATATAATTTATAAAATCTGCAAGAATTTTAATCCAATCATATTGAAGTGTTATTGTTGTTAACGTAGTAGCTACGCCAGGGTGACCAAATTTTTCATGCATTTTTCAATTCCTACTATTATTTTACTCCCCCTATATATATATATATATATACCAGCTGACCCGTCCCGGCGTTACACGGGCTTTTACCGAGGGTATAACTTAATCCCCATGTTAATTTCTTCCTTTATTTCTGACGCCAGCACATCTGTGTGGGTGTGACGCGCACGATGTGAGTGCATGGCCCGTGAGTGCGTATCATGGCTTTCTCGTTTAACATTTTCCCTTCTCTTGACAAAATCAGCACTTCCAATATTATTTTTCGAAATTACTTTGACTTCTTTGTTTCTTTCCTCTCCGCTTAACCCGGGGTTGCACGGGCTTTTACCAAATGAATAACTTCATCCTCATGGGAATTTCCTGTTTCCCTTAGGACCATAGCACTTATGTGTGTGTATGCGCGCGATGTGAGTGATTTCTTTAACTATGTTATAAAAACTCCCTTTTTCGAAATTTGTTCTTGTTGGTGTGGTAATTAGGAGAGATGGATGAAAGGCTCAGGTGTCGTCCTCATCACTTGACCGTGGCTTAAAATTTCGAAGTCCGTCGCCAAAAACTCTCGAGTAGGTGAACAGTGCGAATTTATAAATCACTCACCCACTTTCCAATTCTTTCGTTGCAGTTTTTTAGTCCACGGAAACGAAAATGTAGCCTTTTTAAAAATAGTTGTGTGTTGAAAAAAGACAGAAAAGTAGAAATTTTTCAAATTACAAAATTTCACTATTTTAAATCTTGAAGTAAAATTGTGAGGATTTTTTGAAATGTTCGACACATGGGAATAAAGTTTCATGCAATTATCTTTTTTAAAGAAGAAATCATCAAACGATTGATTTAAGTATTTTGAGTGTTTTATTAAAATTTATTCAAAAAAGTTTTTGGCTTTTTATTTTTTAAATCACTGATTTGATACAGATAAATATTTTAAATGAATCTCAGAAATGTATTGAATACATTCTTTCATCTTAATCTGACATCAATAATGATTTAATTTTGAAAATTATATAAAGAGAAAATGATGAAAATTGAAGCAAAAATAACTTTTTCACTCGCATTTTTTTTACTCGCCAAATTTGCTGATTTTCGCATGTTTAAGTCAGAACTTTTTGGTGTAACCCTTCAGTTAGATGTGAAGTTTCAGGTGAAACAGTTGAAAGCTATTTGGCGTGAAACCATTTTTCGACGACAAGGCTTGGCAAACTGTAAAATCGAGTATTTTTTATTAAAGTTTTTATTTTTTAGGGCTTAATTTTTAAGTTAATGCTTTCAAACTAAACACATTAATTTCGAAAACGAAGGACTTTTAAATAAAGAGTGTACAAAAAATACTGTTTAGATTATTTCTTGCAATAACGTTATTTTACGAAAATCACAAAAAAAAAATTTTTAATCCGTAATTTTTAAGCAATTTTTTCAATCTTCACACAAAATTTTGATAACATTATTCTACAAACGCAACAAAAGTTTTGTATGACAAGCTTAATAAATAACGAAGTTATTCAATGTTATGTTAAAAATTTCGACAATTTTTCGAAAAATCTTTAAAAAAAAAAAGTTTTGGGCATTTTATCTTTTAAATGACTGGTTCTAAAAGAAAAAGGCTTGTAGTTATTTAGTGTATATTAAGTAGTGTATATTAGAGTTTAGTGTATATTAGTTATTTAGTTATATATCGTTTTCATAACACGAAAATAAATTCATACGCAACGATTTCGAAATAATTTTCATAAAAACGCATAAATTTTAACTATTTTTTAAAAAAAATCTTTAAAAATTAGAAAATATTATTATTTTGCAAAAAAAATTATACTGTATCGTGGCGAAGGAAATGATCTTTCCGATTCTGTAATTATTTTTTGTCTGATTTAAAAAGCAAAAATCGGAGGGCTGTTTAAATAACGTCGAGAATACCGAAAAATTTCACCTTCTGTTCATTCACGACGTTAGGCGGGAAAAATAAAGCGCAGGGTTAAAACAATTAAGCGTTTTAAAGTTTTTAATTAATATCTTTTTAACTAATTACAATATCGGAATGAAAAATAGTTTACGTCCTATTCTCAGACGCAGAAAATATCATAAGAATTGGCCACACCATTTCGGAGGAGTTTGGTTACAAACACTGTGACCACGAGAATTTTATTATATACTAGCTTTCATGGCCCGGCGTTGCACGGGCTTTTACTGAGGGAATAACTTATCCCCATGTTAATTTCCTTCTTTCTTTCTGATGCCTTCACTTTTATGTGGGCGTAACGCGCACGATGTGAGTGCCCGCCCCTTGAGTGCGTATCATGGCTTTCTCGTTTAACATTTTCCCTTCTCTTCAGAAAATCAGCACATCCAATAATATTTTTCGAAATTACTTTGACTTCTTTATTTCTTTCCTCTCCCCAGGCCCGGCGTTGCACGGGCTTTTACCGAGTGAATAACTTATATATATATAATCCCCAGGGGAATTTCCTTTTTCCCTCATGTCGATAGCACTTATGTGTGTGTATGCGCGTTGTCAGTAATTTCTTTAACTATGTCATTAAAACTCCCTTTTTCGAAATTTGTTCTTGTGTTGGTGTGGTAATTAGGAGAGAAGGGTGAAAGCTCAGGTGTCGTCCTCGTCACTTGACCATGGTTGAAAATTCAATGTCCGTCGCCAAAAACCCTCGAGTAGGTGAACAGTGCGACTTTAAAAATCATTCACTCACTTTTGAATTCTTTCGTTGCAATTTTTTAGCCCCCCGAAATGAAAACGTAGATTTCTTAAAAATAATTGTATGTTGAAAAAAGACAGGAAAGTTGAAATTTTTCAAATTACAAAATTTCACTACTACTTAAATTCAGATGATTTTTTGAAATGTTCGACACACGGGGAAAAAGTTTCATGCAATTATCTTTTTTCAATGAAGAAATTATTAAATGATTAAATTAAGTATTTTGAGTGTTTTATTATAATTCGTTCAAAAACTAAAACGTAACATTGACATTCACTAATTCTACCGCGCATGCGCAAAAAACTCAAAAAATCTTTCCAGTGTTTTTTTAAACTTTTCAAGATCGCAAAAACGGTACTTTACGAAAATCACACAAAAAATTTTAAAATCCGTAATTTTTAAGCAATTTTTTCAATCTTCGTACAGATTACAGATGATATTTTTTTACACACGAAAAAAAAGTTTCGTGCGATAATTTTAATAAATAACGAAGTTATTCAACTTTGAGTAAAAATTTGGTCTAATATTTAAAAAATCGCAGAAAAAAAGTTTTGGTTATTTTATTTTTTAAATGAATGGATCTAAAAGAGAAAGGCTTGAAGTTACTTAGTGTAGAATATCGATTTAATAACACGAAAATAAATTCATACGCAACGATTTAGAAATAATGTTCATAAAAACTCATAAAACTATTCTGATGCTTGATTTTAAAAAAATCATTTATTTTATAATAGATAGTTTTTAGGAATATAAAATAATAAAATAATTTTCAGGTTTTCATTAATCAATCAATCGTTACTTACAGCTAGCTTAAAAATGTCTCTCTAGAACGTATTTTTATCCTAAATAATAGGCGATATACTTTTTATTAACAAATGATTAATTTAATTATAAAATAATAGAAACATTCCTTTGATTTTAAAAAAAATATATTAATTTAAATCCATTATCAATAAATACTAATAAAAAAAATTCTACAGATAATTCTTGAAACGTTTGGGTGTTTGATTAAACATATGTAAGTGTTAAAAATCCACTTTTGGGGGAAAATCTAGTTATATGCTAACATTCACTGAAAAAAACATTAAAAAAAAAGAATACTATTTGATAAAAACATTTAATTTTTTTAATTTTAATTTTATAGTTTTTCATTCCACTCTGTGTTAATTAAATTATTTAAACACGTATCTGCGAAAAAAAGTATATTATAAAAAACTAACTTATTAATTATTTTCTAATAAAATTGATTAAAATTGCTCATTTAGCAATTAATTGTGACATACCATTTGCTTACATAATGGCAGCACTGAAAATGAAGTAAATTTCAAATCAGTGGGGATGCAGCAAGTGAATTCAATAATTGAAGAAGTTATTCAATGTGAAGTAAAAATTGAGACTACTTTTTAAAAATTCTTAAAAAAAAGGTTTGGGAATTTTATTTTTTAAATGAATGGATCTAACAGAGAAAGGCTTGAAGTTAATTAGTGTAGAATATCGATTTAATAACACGAAAAGTAATGTGTGGCGACGCAATGTCCAGTAGGAGAAAAAATTTAAGACAAGTATGAAAAGAGCGACCGGCGGGTTTCTGCGAGGTGGACACCCTCCTTCGCATTGACTGCGCACGGCAGTGCAGAAGTTACAGTCTTGAGTGTAGCTGGAGCTCTGAGCACTCCGCCACAAGAGCAGTTAACATTGAAAGCAATAAATAAAAGTGGATCAAAAATAGTTAAGAGAATTGAATTTAGCAAATAAAAAAGAGAAATTTAAGTTATGGAGGATTGTACGAGTCCAGGAGAATTCTCCTGGGTCGCTTCCTCTTAATATTGGCTGTATAATTTTCAAGGTTATGCATATTAATATTATCAGAACTATTGAGTGAATCAAAAAATTTAATCGAGTAATCTTGGATATGCTGCTTAAAGGATGGTATATTTAAACAAAACAAAAAAATGAAAAGTACATAAAAATAACAGAGGATCACATGTTAAAATAAGTATTTATCAGTACAACTAATTTACGTGGGAAAAATTAGCAGAAATGAAAAAATCGTAATCCGTTGATTCTAACTCCGAGCTACACAATATCACTACGCATGAAGTAAAAATTGGGACTACATTTTAAAAATTCTTTAAAAAAAAGTTTTGGGAATTTTATTTTTTAAATGAATGGATCTAAAAAAGAAAGGCTTGAAGTTGAAATAAAATACTTTGAAATAAAAAATGTACAAATTACTACTTTTTAATTTATTTCTCAGAAAAACATAAGTTTACGAAAATCACAATTTTTTTTTTAAAAATCCGTAATTTTGAAGCAATTTTTTCAATCTTCGTATATGTTACGGTTAATATTACTGTAAACAAGGAAAAAAGGTTTTGTGAGATTACCTTCATAAATGACGGAATTATTCAATGTGAAGTAAAAATTGGGACTACTTTTTAAAAATTCTTTTAAAAAAAAATTTTGGGAATTTTATTTTTTAAATGAATGGATCTAAAAGAGAAAGGCTTGAAGTTAATTAGTGTAGAATATCGATTTAATAACACGAAAAGTAATTCATACCCAACGATTTAGAAATAATTTTCATAAAAACGCATCAGTTTTAATACAATTTTAAAAAATTCGAAAAAAATAGAAAATATCGTTATTTTACAAAAAAAATTATACCGTGTCGTGGCGAAATAAATGATCTTTACGATTCTGTAATTATTTTTTGTCTGATTTCGACACCGAAAATTAGATGACAATTTTAATATGGTGGAAAACGTAAGATTACCGCTCGGCCGAAACGGAAGGGAAGTTCCGCCAAGTAAACAACCGGCAGGAGTAAAACAATTAGGCGTTTTAAGGTTTTTTATTAATATCCTTTCAACTAATTACAATATCGGAATATAAATGGGCAATATGGCTTCCCCGGAAAATTCCCGATCTTTTGGTACCTTCTGCGACTTTCTGCGTCGTACGGTTCGTGAGAAGATAGACGCACATACATACATAGATAGATAGATAGATAGATAGATAGATAGATACGTTTGTTTACCTTCGAACTTTAATAGTGTAAACTAGCTTTCATGGCCCGGCGTTGCACGGGCTTATACCGAGGGTATAACTTAATCCCCATGTTAATTTCCTCCTTTTATTCTAACGCCAACACTTTTGTGGGGTTTGACGCGTACGATGTGAGTGCATGACACGTCAGTGCGTGGCATGGCTTTGTTGCTTAAAATTTTCCCTTCTCTTCACAAAAATTCTCGATCCTAGTACCAATGAAGACCCACCGTGTAGGGGCCAGATGCACGTAAAATAAATCGAGAGCTCAAACGTCCTCCCGTTGGTGTGGTGTGGTATTTATGAGAGGGGGTGAAAGCTCAGGTGTCATCCGCGTCACTTGACCATGGTTCAAAATTACGTGGACCGTCCCTAAAAGGCCTCGTGTTGCTGAACAGTGGGACGTTAATATTCACTCAACTTCACAAATTCAGCACTTCCAATATAATTTTCCGAAATTACTTTGATTTCTTTGTTTCTTTTCTCTCCTCTTAGCCCGGCGTTGCACGGGCTTTTACCGAGTGAATAACTTCACCCTCATGGAAATTTCGTGTTTCCCTCAGGCCATTCGCACTTGTGTGTGTGTGTGTGTGTGTGTGTGTGTATGTGTGTGCGCGCGATGTGAGTGATTTCTTTAACAATGTCATAAAAACTTACTTTTTCGAAATTTGTTCTTGCAATGGTGTGGTGTGATAATTCTTAAAGATGGGTGAAAGCTCAGGTCTCGTCCTCGTCTCTTGAGAATGGTTGAAAATTTCGAGGTCTGTCACCAAAAATTTTCGAATAGGCAAACAGGGTGAATTTTAAAATCACCCACTCACTTTCCAATTCTTTCGTTGCAATTTTTTATTTCCCGGAAACGAAAATGTAGTTTTTTTAAAAATAGTTGTGTATGCTGAAAAAAAAAGTATAAATTTTTCAAATTACAAAATTTCACTACTATTTTAATTCTTGGAGTAAAATTGTGAGGATTTTTTGAAATATTAGACTCGGGGGAAAAAGTTTCATGCAATTACCTTTATAAAAGAAGAAATTATTAAATGATTGATTTAAGTATTTTGAGTGTTTTATTAAAATTTGTTCAAAAAAGTTTTTGGCTTTTTTTTTAAATCACTGATTCTAAAAGTTTTAAATTGAAAATTTCGAAGTCCGTCGCCGAAAAACTCTGGAGTAGGTGAACAGTGCGACTTTTTAAAAATCCCTCACTCACATTTCAATAACGGAAAGAATATTGCAACAGCAAGTTTGACCTTGGCCGCTGAGCGTTAAACAGAGGGGGAAAAAATAATAATAATGATTCTCGCGCATGCGCAAAGCCTTTAGAATGTTTTAAAAGTTTTCATTAGTTTTGAGGGCTCAATTTTTAATTGAAAATTTTAAGTTTTCACATATTGATTGGAAACAACAATAATTTTTGAAGAAAAAAGTTTACAAAAATAATGCTTATATTATTTCTCGCAAAAACTTTATTTTATGAAAATCACAAAAAAAATCTTTAAAATCCGTAATTTTTAAGCGAAATCGACACACGGGAAAAAATTTAATGCAATTTCTTTTTTCAATGAAGAAATTATTAAATGATTGATTTAAGTATTTTGAGTGCTTTATTACAATTCGTTCAAAAAAGTTTTCGGCTTTTTATTTTTTAAATCACTGATTCTGAAAGTTTTAAAAGTCATTTTTATATAAACGCAACGATATTGATTCATATGAGAAAAAATCATAAATTATGCAAAACAGCATTGTTTTGTAAAAAAAAAAGTTGTTTTTTTTCTATAAAATTCTTTAAAGAAAGATAGTTTATTCCCGGAAATGAAACTGTAGCATTTTTAAAAATAGTTGTATGCTGAAAAAAGAACAGAAAGTATAAATTTTTCAAATTACAAAATTTCACTACTATTTTAATTCTTGAAGTAAAATTGTGAGAATTTTTTCAAATATTCGACACGGGGAAAAATGTTTCATGCAATTACGCATTATTTTAAAGTAAACTATAAGTTTTATGAAAGAGAACAAAAATTTCGATACTGATAAATATTTTAAATGAATCTCAGAAATGCATTGTGAATGCATTTTAATTTTAAAAAAATATATTAATTTAAATCCATTATCAATAAATACTAATAAAAAAAATTCTACAGATAGCTCTTGATACGTTTGGATGTTTGATTAAACATATATAAGTGTTAAAAATCCACTTTGGGGGGAAAACCTAGTTATATGCTAACATTCACTGAAAAAAACATTCAAAAAGAAAATAATACTATTTGATAAAAACATTTGATTTTTTTAATTTTAATTTTATAGTTTTTCATTCCACTCTGTGTTAAAATTATTTAAACACGTATCTGCGAAAAAAATTATATTATACAAAACTAACTTATTAATTATTTTTAATAAAATTGATTAAAAATGCTCATTTAGCAATTAATTGTGACATACCATTTGCTTACATAATGGCAGCACTGAAAATGAAGTAAATTTCAGATCAGTGGGGATGCAGCAAGTGAATTCAATCATTGAAGAAGAGAGAATTAATTTACGGGTGGGAAAAATAAGCAGAAATGAACAAAATCGAATTGTTGAAAAAGATAGAAATTACTTTGAATGATTAAAAATAAAAAAAAACCTTTTTGAAGGCAAAAAAAAAAAAAAATTAAAAGTACATTAAAATAACAGAGGATCACGTTAAAATAAGTATTTATCAGTAAAATTAATTTACGTGGGAAAAATTAGCAGAAATGAAAAAAAAGAGATCCGCTCGATTCGAACTCGGAGAGACAAGATCTGCTTTACGGTGTAAGTGAAGCGAATCGCTATCGGACTGTGCTAGCGGGACCCGTAGCGAAAAATGAAATTAGGCAACAATAATGAATGGGAGGACGAAAAAGTAATTTTTTCACTCGCATTTTTTTTTTACTCGGCAAAGTTACTGATTTCCCCTTGTTTAAGGCAGAATTTTTTTAGTGTAACCTTTGAGTTAGATGCGGTCGAAGGCGAAACAGGTCAAAACTCTTTGGCGCAAAGCTAATTTTCGAAGCCAATGTTTGGCTAAGTGTAAAATCGCGTATTTTAAATTATTTTAAAAACCATTACCTTCATTTTAAGGGCATAATTTTTACGTTAATGCTCTCAAACATCACCAAATATTTGCAAAAATAACGTACTTTGAAATAAAAAATGTACAAATTACTACTTTTTAATTTATTTCTCAGAAAAACATAAGTTTACGAATATCACAATTTTTTTTAAAATCCGTAATTTTGAAGCAATTTTTTCAATCTTCGTATATGTTACGGATAATATTACTGTACACACGGAAAAAAGGTTTTGTGAGATTATCTTCATAAATGACGAAGTTATTCAATGTGAAGTAAAAATTAAGACTACTTTTTAAAAATTCTTTAAAAAAAAGTTTTGGGAATTTTATTTTTTAAATGAATGGATCTAAAAGAGAAAGGCTTGAAGTTAATTAGTGTAGAATATCGATTTAATAACACGAAAAGTAATTCATACCCAACGATTTAGAAATAATTTTCATAAAAACGCATCAGTTTTAACACTATTTTAAAAAATTCGAAAAAAATAGAAAATATCTTTATTTTACAAAAAAAATTATACCGTGTCGTGGCGAAATAAATGATCTTTACGATTCTGTAATTATTTTTTGTCTAATTTCGACACTAAAATTTGGATGGCAATTTTAAGATGGTGGAAAACGTAAGATTACCGCTCGGCCGAAACGGAAGGGAAGTTCCGCCAAGTAAACAACCGGCAGGAGTAAAACAATTAAGCGTTTTAAGGTTTTTAATTAATATCTTTTTAACTAATTACAATATCGGAATATAAATGGGCAATACGGCTTCCCCGGAAAATTCCCGATCTTTTGGTACCATCCGCGACTTTCTGCGTCGTACGGTTCGTGAGAAGATAGACGCACATGCATAGATAGATAGATAGATAGATACGTTTGTTTACCTTCGAATTTTAATAGTGTAAGACTAGCTTTCAGGGCCAGGCATTGCACGGGCTTATACCGAGGATATAACTTAATCCCCATGTTAATTTCCTCCTTTTATTCTAACGCCAAGACTTTTGTGGGGTTTGACGCGTACGATGTAAGTGCATGACCCGTGAGTGCGTGTCATGGCTTTGTTGCTTAACATTTTCCCTTCTCTTCACAAATTCTCGATCCTAGTACCACTGAAGACCCGCCGTGTAGGGGCCGGATGCACGTAAAATATATTTCGAGAGCTCAAACGTCCTCCCATTGGTGTGGTGTGGTAGTTAGGAGAGGGGGTGCCAGCACAAGTGTCGTCCGCGTCACTTGACCATGGTTCAGAATTACGCGGGCCGTCCCTAAAAGGCCTCGTGTTGCTGAACAGTGGGACGTTAATATTCACTCAACTTCACAAATTCAGCACTTCCAATATTATTTTCCGAAATTACTTTGATTTTTTGTTTCTTTCCTCTTCGCTTAGCCCGGCGTTGCACGGGCTTTTACCGGGTGAATAACTTCACCCTTATGGAAATTTCGTGTTTCCCTCAGGCCGATAGCACTTGTGTGTGCGTGCGATGTGAGTGATTTCTTTAACAATGTCATAAAAACTCCCTTCTTCGAAATTTGTTCTTGCGTTGGTGTGGTGTGGTAATTATTAAAGATGGGTGAAAGCTCATGTGTCGTCCTCGTCACTTGAACATGGTTGAAAATTTCGAGGTCCGTCAGCAAAAACCCTCGAATAGGCAAACAGTGCGAATTTAAAAATCACCCATTCACTTTCCTATTCTTTTGTTTTACCGAGTGAATAACTTCATCCCCATGGAAATTTCGTGTTTCCTTAAGCCGATAGCACTTGTGTGTGTGTATGCGCACGATGTGAGTGATTTCTTTAACTATGTCATAAAAACTCCCTTTTTCGAAATTTGTTCTTGCGTTGGTGCGGTGTGGTAATTCTTAAAGATGGGTGAAAGCTCAGGTGTCGTCCTCGTCACTTGAGAATGGTTGAAAATTTCGAGGTCCGTCACCAAAAATTTTCGAATAGGCAAACAGGTTGAATTTTAAAATCACCCACTCACTTTCCAATTCTTTCGTTGCAATTTTTTATTTCCCGGAAACGAAAATGTAGTTTTTTTAAAAATAATTGTATGCTGAAAAAAAGACAGACAAGTAGAAATTTTTAAAATTACAAAATTTCACTACTATTTTAATTCTTGGAGTAAAATTGTGAGAATTTTTGAAATATTCGACTCGGGGGGAAAAGTTTCATGCAATTACCTTTATAAAAGAAGAAATTATTAAATGATTGATTTAAGTATTTTGAGTGTTTTATTAAAATTTGTTCAAAAAAGTTTTTGGCTTTTTTTTAAAATCACTGATTCTAAAAGTTTTAAATTGAAAATTTCGAAGTCCGTCGCCAAAAAACTCTGGAGTAGGTGAACAGTGCGACTTTTTAAAAATCCATCACATTTCAATTCTTTCGTTGCAATTTTTTAGGCCCGGAAACGAAATGTAGCTTTTTTAAAAATAGTTGTATGTTGAAAAGAGACAGACAAGTAGAAA